>APFE030813413.1:0-65140 GCA_000404065.3 Pinus taeda | reverse complement strand
GATATTGATCAACCTTGATCCAGCATCAAGATATGAAAATTTTGAGAATTTTGGAGCATTTTGCCAATTTTTGGTAAAATTACAGGTTTTTCCCGTGTCGCGTCCGCGTCACGCACGCGGACATTTTGAAGGACTGCTCGGAATTTTGCAAACTTGGCATTTTTGGAAAGGGCATGCCAAGAGAAAAATTACCAATACTCGGGAGAAGTTTAATTTTGAGATTTGAGCTTCCAAAAGCTCAAAATACATCAAAAAAATGACTTTCTGCCCACTTTTTGAGTTGCAGAAAGTGACCTTGGGAGAAATGGTTTTTGAGGGGGAAAAACAACTCCAAATTCAGAAATTCAACTTGGGATGGAAAGTAGATAGGCCAAGCTTTCCAATGAGCTATCTTGCACTTGATTTGGACCAGTGGAACCCACTCAAAAGATGCTGCAAAGGTGCGCGGACACGAGAGACAGGGGGCGCGAACATGAGAGAAAACTTTGCCAGAAATGACTTTTTGGGTCAAAAAACACTGTTTTGACTATGGTTGATTATTTTTACTTGTAGATGATGGGCAAATGTAATATTTTCATGGCACTTTGATGGATTTTACCTCTCTTTACTCTTCTAGAAGCTTATTTGATGTAAAAAGTGAAAAATTAATGCATGGATCAGTTAGCTAACTTTTAGAGGCAAGTTGTTGAGCTGGCCTATTATCTAGTGATTGATTTAGAATTTGTTGTAACAGCTCCTAGGAGGCTGAGCTCGACCCCTAGAGGTGGGGAAAGGAGTTGTATCTCCTATATTATGCCTCCTCTTACTCATTCTCAGGGTTGGACTCTAGAGGGAGAAGTGCTATTGTATTATTGACTTGTATTTTCTGCAATTTGAGGAAAAAGGAAGGCCAGGGTTTTGCAGACTTCATTGTGGATTCTTTTGGATTATTATGTTGATGGTGTGCCTCCTACTGTTATTGTAAGTGTGTTTATGTGTTCCATTCCTTAATCTCTTGCTGCTATTTAAACAAAAGAAGTGATAAAGTTTGAATTCATGCATGCCATGCTCAGCTTTCAATTTTGTTTAAAATTTATGTTTTCCACCGTCTAGAGAGGATTCAAATTCATTGTTTGCCCTCTTTAGCTTTTCTCCTTTCCTCCTTGATCATCTCTTTCAACTAAAGGCATCAGCATAGATTCCTACCTTGCCCCAAGGAATCACCTGCAAAAACTGAGCTCAATCCCCGCACCCTGAATTGCACTCCCTCCAATTGCCACCAAAAAACCCAAAAACTCTAAACCAATCCCCCATATCAGTTTACTAGCCTAAAATCCTTGTTCCTAATTGGTCAACTCATCCTATTGACAAAATCCATCGAGTTTTGACCCGAGAGAGCCTTCTCATACCTCGTAGGGCTAGCTACGAGGTGAAATGGTTTGATGTAGCCTTGAGAGTTTGTCTATCTCAGCCTAGGTGAATTCCAAGCGCTAACACACCCCACTACTGCAGGTTACACCCACTAATTCATTTAATTCTTCCATCAATTGGAACTAGTTTAACTGAGTTTAACTCAGTTAGATTGAATTAAATAATTACAACTCAAAATAAACTCAACTAGTGCTCCTAATTGTAGGAGACACTCTACATGACTCTAGTTAGATCCTCAACTCAAATTAACTAAACCAAGTATGTCAAATTAACTTAGTTAACTAATACAAATTGTCATGAGATGTGGAATTACAATTTATTCCTAATTTAATTCAAGGACAAATTAAATCAAGATTTTTCTTGATGCTATTTTTAACATTTCTTGTTGCTATTTTCAATCCTTTGTAGGAACTAACCTATTGATACAAACTTGTAGGCATCAACCTACTATTACAAACTTTGTAGAAACCAACCTACATGAGACACTAATCCCCTCTACTGTAATATTTATAGGAACCAACCTATAAGAGAATTCAAGGCCCTCTACTGCAATAGTTTTAGGCACGAAAAGATAAGAGACAACAACCCCCACTGCTAGATTTGTAGGCACCAAACTATAGAAAATAACCTTCCCCCTGCTAAAATAATTGTAGGAACCAACCTACGAGAGACAACATTCCCCTCTATTGTAATATTTGTAGGCATCAATCTATAGGAGACACTAATCCCCTCCCTTGCAATATTTTTTGTCACCAACTTGTAGGAGACATAATTTCCCTTTTTTCGAAGACATCCATATGCACCAACCTAATTCATTAAGTTTTATTGCTACTTTTACCTTCAGCAACAAGAAGAGAAATAAATGACCAAACTCTTCCATGTAAAGATACAGGTCAAGAAGATGAAGATTGATGCTCTGTTTGACTTAGGATCGCAAGAAAATCTCATTGCCGCATATCTGGTCAAGAAGTTCGAGTTAGAGGTTCGTGATCATTCAAACTCATATCCACTGGGATGGGTACATAAGGATGCAAAGCTAAAGGTAACAAAACATTGCAAAATTAGATCTACTATTAGTGTTGATTTTATTGATGAAGTAGATGTGGATGTGGTTCCCCTTGATGTATGTGGAGTCGTGCTTGGGAGTCCATACATGTACATGCATGATGAAATATTCATGAGGAGAGCTAACTAGTACAGACTCATCAAGGATGGAAAATCTTTCATCATCAACGCACACAAAGGCAAGTCGAAAATTTCACTGGTAAGTGCCAACTAGGCCAAGAAATTGAGAAGTTCTAGCAAGAAGTATATTTTATTGTTTTTAAGAGAACGTTAGTCTATAGATGAGTCAATAAGAGGAAAGGCATCCCTAGAGGTGTGTACTAAGAAACACAAACAACAATTGGAGTATTTGTTACATGCATACAAGGACGTGTTCTAAGCGCTTAAAGGGTTACCCCCTCAGAGAAAAGTGGAGCACGAGATCCAGCTATTGCCAGAATCCCCATTGCCAAATATTGGGTTGTACAGGTAGTCTGTTATAGAAGCAAGTGAGGTGAAGAAACAGTTGCAACAACTGATGGAATAGGGTGTCATTCGACCAAGTACATCACCATGTGGGTCACCCATCATCATTGTGCTAAAGAAGGATGTGACTTGGAGGGATGTGTATAGATTATAGGGCGTTGAATAAAATCACACTCAAGAACAGATACCCCCTGCCCAGGATAGGCAATCTACTAGATAAGTTGCAACAAGAAAAGTATTTCACCAAGTTGGACTTGAATTCTGGATATCACCAAGTTCGAGTCAAAGAAGAAGATACATGGATGGTTGCCTTCAAAACTAGGCAAGGTTTGTATGAGTGGTTAGTTATGCCATTTGGCCTATGTAATGCACTAGCTACATTTATGAGATTAATGAATATGTAATGCGCCCTTTTATAGGTTCATTTCCTATTGTCTATTTGGATGATATACTGGTATATAGTGCTACCTGGGAGGAGCATATTTCACATTTGACACAAGTGCTAGAAATATTGAAGAAGCACCAACTGCTATCAAATATCAAGAAGTGCGATTTTGTGCAATAGTCCTTGGTGTATTTGGGATATGTGATTGGTTGAGGAGAATTGAAGATAGATCCTTCCAAGATGGAGGCCATCATGAAATGGCTGGTGCCTAGTAATTCTACTGAGGTTAGGAGTTTCATTTGAGCAACACAATACTTGAGGAAATTCATAGCCTCATTTTCAGTGGTAGCAGCAATGCCTCATGCCATAACAACAAGTGGCAAGAGTTTCCAGTGGGGAAAGGGCAACATAAGACTTTCAATGAGTTAAAGAAGAAGATCAATGAAGCACCAACTTTGGCATTACCAAACATGCAACGACTCTTTGAAGCAGAGACAAATGCGAGTGGGTATGATATGGGAGTTGTCTTGATGCAAGGAGGAAGGTTCATTTGCTACCATTCTGAAACATTTAATGGGGAAGTTCTTAACTACCCTACCTACGATAAGGAGCTCTATGCCATAGTGCAAGATGTGAAGAAGTGGAAGCACTATCTGATGGGAAAGGAG
Organism: Pinus taeda; assembly: GCA_000404065.3. Taxonomy (NCBI): domain Eukaryota; kingdom Viridiplantae; phylum Streptophyta; class Pinopsida; order Pinales; family Pinaceae; genus Pinus; species Pinus taeda. Next base: position 61,147 of record APFE030813413.1, on the reverse strand, counting down.
ACAATAATCCACATGGATCACCAACCATTACAGTACTTGCAAACACAAAATAAGCTCCAATAGACCAGGCATTACAAGTGGATGTGGTTTTTATAGTAGTTTCATTTGGTGATCAAGTATAACAAAGGCATCACAAAAAAGTTGGTTGATATAATTTCAATGCCACCCACATCGAATATTACAGCTTTGGGGACTCTTATGCACATGGAGCCATTCACCCATGATGCATATAGAGAGGCATATTTAGAAGATAAGGACTTCAAGGAGGTGTATCAACAGTTGCAAAGTCAAGAGTCATGTGCACGATGACAACAAAACCATTGACTACCATCTCCAGGATGGGTTACTCTACAAGCTGGATAAGCTACGTGTTCCTAAAGGTGAGCATTTGCAGCTGATTAGAGAGGCTCACACCTCCAAGGTTGTAGGGCACTTTGGTGTAGGGAAGACTGTGGCTAACTTGCAGAGGTATGCGTATTGGCCCAAGATGTAGGAACAAGTAGCTAGGTTCATAAGAGGATGTATGCTTTCTTGTACCAACAAACCTAGCAATAGGAAACAAGGTCTGTATCATCCCTTACTTGTAACTACTTTTCCTTGGGAAAGCATTTTCATGGAATTTGTGGGAGGTTTACCGACAACTAGGAAGGGACATGACTACCTGTTTGTGGTAGTTGACAGGTTCAACAAGATGTGTGTTTTGATGCCCTGTAAAAGGATCATCAGTGGACAATACACAACAAAATTGTCCTTTGGACATGTCTGGGTACACTTTGGGATACCAAGGAGCATCATTTCAGATAGGGATACAATATTTTCCAGTGTATTCTGGACTACATTGTGGGAGAAGATGGACATGAAGTTGAATAGATCTCCAACATTCCATCCATAGACAGATGGACAGACATAAGTAGTCAATAGGACTTTGGTGCAACTTTTGAGGGGTTACAAACAGAATCAGTCGAAGACCTTGGATGAAAATCGGGTATATATACAACATTCTTATAACAGAGAAGTTCACACTTCTACAGGAAAGTCCCCATTGAAATTTGTTTTGGATATTTGCCACCTTCACCTTTGGATATTGCATATGGGCAATAGGGAGGAGTGAAGGAAGACCTTATTGGAGGTGCTTTGAGGGCTAAAACATTTATAGGGAAGATTAGGCAAATCCATTTACACGTACAAGAAACACTACAAAAGTAGCAGGTGAAGTATAAGACTAGGCATAGTCAACACAGAACAGAGAAATCATTCAAGGTGGGAGATAGAGTATGGCTACAGTTGAACAAGGAGAGGTTGCATGGGCCTGGTAGGAAAATCAAGGATCTAAGGGATGGTCGCTTTGAGATACTGGAAAAGGTGGGTGATAATGCCTATCAGCTGAGTTTACCACCATATATGCACATTTACTCAGTTGTAAATGTAGAGAATTTGAAACTCTATGAGCCTTCCATGCTAGATCAGGGAGAGGAACAAGTCCTACCTTCTGTGGAGGATTTGGCACCAGACGTTGAGGCAGAGTTGATAGAAGATATAGTTTTGTAGAAGAGGTCTAGAACTACAAGACAAGGGCAACAAGACCTTTGGCAGATTGGGTTGAAGGGACAACTTCCAGGCAAAGCTAAATGGTACACCAGAGAGAAGGTGGATGTTATAGACATATTTGGGCACTGAAACCATAGTCTTATATGTCCATAAACCAAGGGCTTATAAGCCCCTAAAAATGTTGTTTCATACCCTAAAGGAACAAGGTTAGCTAATTACATCATCTCCCAGAAGTTCTCCATGAAAATTTGCTCAGTACTGGTCAAAACTGGACCATCTCACCTGCTCCATGGTCAAAGTGCGATGCATCACACCTCATGCACATGGGGAGTGCAATGCATCCCACCTCATGCACATGGGGGGTGCGATGCATACTGAAAATCCCTTCTATGGGGCGCAATGGGAGAGAGTAGAAAAATGGCAGAGACAGTTTGCAAGGTGGATGATCATGGAATCTTCCAGAAACTTCTCCTGTGACAATTGCCTCTCTGAATTCACCCAGGGATGAGTAAGAGATCATGAAATCTCCAAGTGGAATTGAGAACTATCAGAGAAATGACACTAATCAAAAACCCAGAAGCTAACTCACCCACCTACAAACATCTATATATGACCCCATCCTAGAGATCTAGAGGCTGGAATTTTGCATCTTGTAAGGAAGTGTTGTTGGTTTCTTTGTGGAACATCATAGTGTTGGGTGATCTAGCTTTTCATGAGGTGAAGACGGGATTTCATGTTGGGAGGATGGCGCTGGGTCAGATCAATGGGTTGTAATCCTCTCTTCTACTACTTCTAGCAATAAAGCTATTTGAGTTTTCCTCCATATTCTTGTATATCTCTTAATCTTGTATTGATATATGCATTTGTATGGTCAATATATATCTGATCCTATATTGTTTATGATTATAGATCTCTATGCTTTGATGGTATTATGCTTCTTTGACTCTACAGGTGTTCTTTGAAGCGGAACAAGCGAGGAAGGAGTAGCAAAGATCTGTCAAAGGGGAGAGGAAACAAGCAAGGAGCCAAGCGGAAGACCGAGGTTGGTACTCTCTGCTTCTCTCTCATCTATTTATCATAAAGGAAAACACAGGTAACTTTAGTTTGTTTGTTCCTAAGATAGCTACCCGTCTTAGTGGGACTAGCAGCTCTGAATGGACACTAGTTTTCCCAATAAAAAATGGTGACTCTACTGGGGACCGAGTAGCTTGTTTGCTTGTTTCTAGTTTGTTTACTTTATAAACTACAGACATAGCCTGAAGTTATGCCAGCTAGCCTTCAAATTGCTTTTTCTATGCAACTACAAAGTAGATAAATGCTGCTTCAGTCAATCTCCGGGTTAGTTTATGAATTAAACATCTGACTTGCAAACATCATATGTGCCCTGGTGGTGGCTCAAGTAACCTCATTAGATCAGCCCCTATGTTTTGTATTTACTGACTATCATTAGCTTAGCCTAAATCCTTGAACTAAGCTACAAACTGTGACCAAGAACCAAGCCTAGTCTCGTCCCTGGACCATCACACTATCTCCTTTTGACAGTTTGGATGCATCGCATCTCCCATGTGCTGTAGGTGAGATGCATCCCTGTTTCCCTGTGTTATAGGTGCGATGATCAGATAAGACTATTTCTGCCTCCACATTTTGGTTTTTCTTCATTTTCTTTAGCTTTATTCAGGAGTTTTGATGTCTGTGATCAGTATACCACTGTTGAAACTCCCTTCCTTTGCATTATTCAGCCTCCGTTGTACAAAGAATTGTGAATGTTTTTATGTATTTTTCACCATTTACAGTTCTCTTTTACAAACAATATCTTACTCGAACTATCGTCTTTTGATTTGAAAGTGTCGCAAGTGTCATTTTCAGTCAAAGAAAAGAATCCTCCTTTTTTTGATAGTCGATTACATTGTTACTCTTATATTTTATTTGAATTAATAGTATTTCAAGTGTCGAAAGCAATTTTCAATTCAAAATCGCAAAGTGTCGTCCTTGTCTTCCTTTTTGTCTTTTGAAAAGAAAATTGTTAGTACTGTCGCTCTAAAAGAAAAGATAGTTCAGATTTGTACTTAGCATTCTTTTTGTCATTCACACATTAAGAAAGTGGAAAACAAATACATGGATGTGCATTTGCATTTAGACTGCTTGTGGAGATTGATTTAGGACAGTGCATCTTAGTGTGTGCTCTTTGCTCCTTGTTGAAATAATTTCGCTTCTTTTTCCTTAGTAGCTAGGATTTCCATTGCAAAAAGAGAAATAAACGGCTATTTATCTTATTAGATTGCATATTTAGGAGTTGTATATCTACATCACACGGTGAACCTTAAAGGCAAACTTCTTAAGAAAGATCAACTGTAAAATAAATTTCAATGAACATAAAAACGCTTTGGAACCTAACGCACAACATTTAGAAGTCTAGACTAGAGACATATTCTGGTGTCATAAAGCCTGGTAACTATCGCTTTCATCATAGGTTGGGTGATTCCTCCTCTTTGAGACGATAAGTGCCAGTACGGACTTATGCTCCCACGTACCCTCGAGTATATATTGGGAAACCACAATAGGCTATATCCTTTATCCTTAGGAAGCCGTGTCTGCCACCCTATCGATCGCAATGCACTGAACACAACATTCGAGAAGATTGACTGCCGTACCGTAAAAAGTATTATGCATTTTTGTGATTGGTTTGGTAATCCCTCTGTCTACATTTCCAGAGTAGTCACTTTTGTTCCTTTTCAGACTCCTTAAAACAAAAGACTGCATCTGAGCACTTGTCACTTCAGGCTCATTAAAAATCGAAGGCGACTAGAGTCATCTTTAGCTTTTTCTCGACTCTTAAAAATTGAAAAAGCAAGTTGTGTCAAAGCGTCATAAAATTTATTTTAATCGGAATAACACCACTACTCCCTCCTTGACCTTAGGTTGAGGAAATGGAGTCCACCAACCAAGGATTTCCCCTTGGGGGAAATCCTAGTCCTTTCTCCTCTTGGGGAGATGTTGGTGCACCTCATATGGCCACATTGTCCCTTCTAGGACTGACAATTGGCCTACCAGTACGGCTCTTCTCGACCTTTGTCATTCAAAGCACCGTGATTCCTGAGCAATCAAATCAACAACCGGATGATACTGGAGTTACCCCCAACCTTCTACTTCGTTTTTTTCTCCCTCCCTTCTTCCTCTTCGCTTGGTGAAGCTAGTAAAGCTAAAAACCAAGTAACTGAGAAGAAGAAGAAAGGGAAGGAGAAGAATAAGAAGAAGCCAACGGCAAAAGGGGGCAACCAAGCATCGTCTAGCGAAAATCCACACACTGCACTGTCCAAACCTAAACCTCCATGTGTCATTTGCAAAGGGGACCACTATCATTGAGATTGTCCTTGCATCCCATGGATCTTAAGGGACTGGTCTCCCCACTTGCACAATCCAGTGTTCTGAACCTCTGACGATCATGTTGAAAGTACACCATCAACTAATGAAAACAAAGTCACTGTACAAAAAGGAAGATCTAAAATTCCTTGTAGACTATGTGAAGGTGATCATGCCATCCACTGTTGTCCCTTCCTAGACGAAGCTAAAAGAGTCTTGGATAACCGTCCTGCTTCACCACCACGGCTTCCTCTTGGATACAAGAAACTCTTGCCGAGTCCATCACTAGTTGAAAATCCAATTAACACACCTTTGTGGTCGGTCGAAGCATCTATCGTTGAAGATAAACCCTCTGAGTCCACACCAGAACAAGGTCAATGGGTCAAGATGGCAGTCGACCCAGTCTTGTCTTCAGAAGGTCTACCTTTAGATGATATAGTCACCAAAGAGAATGAGAACAACACCATTCAAATTCTTTTCGTAAACATAGACTCTGATGAACATGGGGGCAATCTACCCATTCCTTTACCGCAGGAAGGAAGTCCATCAGAGGTTTACCCGACTGTTTATTTGGTCCCTCCTCTAAGCAACCTAGTCATTTCCTTAGATTGGAATCTGCTAGGCAGACCCCGTCTACCATCTAATGTACCATTCCGAATCATAGTGAAAACTTACAGAATGGTCATGGTTGGTACTATCATAGATGAAGGGCCTTTGTTATCCGGGAATAGTGTCCACTCGGATGCTGCTATTCCCACTAAGATGGGTGGCTATCTTAGAAACAAACAATCAAAGTCTACTATTGATTCCTTTTATGAAAATAGATGAGAGGAGAACCAAGAGGGCCAACTTGAGTCTTGCGCTCGATTTCCTTCCCTTCTTGATAGAGTTTTGCCACTTCTTTTTTATCTGCCCAGCTAAGGACCTGTGGAATCACAACAACATACTACTATGCAAGAAACAAGGATCTAAATTCATAAATAATGCAGGATCAGATGTGCATTAACCATATACATGCATATATAAACAAGTATACAAGAATATGGAAGGAAACAAAAATAGCTTTATTCAGATGAAAAGTAGCAAGAAGATTACAACCATGTGCTCTAACCCAGCATCATCCTCTAGCTAAGAAGCCCTTCTTCACCTCAAGCAAAGCTAGATCAACCAACACTGTGAATGTACACTAGAATACCAACAACACTTCTCTATAAGATACAAAATTCCAGCCTCTGGATATCTGTGATGAAGGATCCATATATAGATGATTACAGAGAGGTAAGTCATCTTTTGGGATCTTGATTAGTGTCTTCTCTCTGATAGTTCCTACTTCCACTTGGAGAATGATGATCTCTTACTCATCCCTGGTCGAAAATGGAGAGGCAAGTTTCAGAGGGGAAGCTTCTGGAAGATTTCATGATCTTCCACCTTGCATTTTTGTCCCTGCCATTTGTCCATTCCCGACCATCGCACCCTACAGAGGAGCAAGTCAGTATGCATCACACCCTGTCCATTGGGAAGGTGATATGCATCACACCCTCTGTATTGAGCTTTCAGTATGGTCCAGTTTTGACCATTTATGAGCAGTTTTCAGTGGAGAACTTCTGGGAGATGATGTAATCAGTTGACCTTGTTCCTTTAGGCAGTGAAGCAACACTTTTAGGGACTTCAGAGCCCTCAGTTTATGGACATTTGTGATTAGCGTTGAAGTGCCCAAAAATGTCTATAACAGTTACCCCCTAAAGCATGAAGTCGTTAATCTTTTTTGATGTCGGGTGAAATGCTTTACTATGAGGATCCGAAGTTTTTTCGAGCTGGGAGGCGACCTGTAATAAGATACAATACAATAAATTATTTTGACAACATTTTTTTCATGATCTAGCTAAGGCGGGCATTCCCATGCTCAGCTTTATAAATTCATTTTTCATGTACATAGGACAGACGATCATCTGTGTGATAGACTGATGATATGGACACATCATCCTTTGATTTGGATGATCATTTGTGCAGAAATGATGTACAATGGATGTTTTTATATTCCTGAATATATCACAGCCTGGATGGATGTAACTAGATCTGAGGTCTTCAAAACTAGTTCAATCTTCACTCGGAGTACAAGTCGATCCATGTGAAAAATGTTCTGGAGTCGAACATGGAAAGACATCGCCTGATTACCAGCCAATGATGTAAGCTGTTAATAGGCGTGAGAGGAATCACCAATAATGACAATGAATCTCAAGGTACTACAGTACAATTCACGTGGTGTGAAAAGGGACTTGGTGTCGAAAACCACGTAAAATCTCTCGGTCAAAGGCCATTGATGTAAACCTGTAGCCGAAAGTGAGAAACTTGCCATTGAGGCATGCAAGCTTCAAAGTACTGAAAGGGTTGTTCCTAAGTCAACTTCTTGGATAATGAGCTGAAGTCGACAAGAAGTGACCCGTCGCAGGAGGGCTTTAATGAATCCTGTTATCACTCAGGTTGTCACTAGGCTCCTTATAGGGATACGGCCGAGGTAACCAAAAAATAATCTTTGGATTGCAGGTTCTAGCCCACCTGCAATCAGAGAGGACTCTCTCTTTAGTGATTCAACATTTGTTGATGATTTTAGGCTAGCTGTTGACTCAAGGGTATTTTGTTTGTGATTGGATGGAAGGTAGGATTCTCAAGCAAAGAGGCAAAGTAAAGTGTGATAAGTTTCGAACCATTGGGCGTGGAGTCATGGATTGAGGCTTGCTATTGCGTTTTCTTGGTCACAAGGGGATTATGGAGTGGGATAGTCACACAGGATACAATTATCAATCTACTAAAAGGATGGAATGAAAATCAGGGATGAAAGGCAAAGGAGAATCATTTCATCATGCTGAAAAAGAGGAGAAATGGATGAATGGGGATCTAGGAGAAGTTAAGAATTCCTAAACATTCATTCATATGTGAAACAAACAACGTAAACAAGATCATTTAAGTATACATGCTCATAGATATTTCTGATGAAAACATAGAAAAGTGCAGGAATTGAACTTAAGGTGTAGTGAAACAAATCTTAATCTATTCTTTTTTCCTACAACTTAGAAAGCGGAACGGTGGTAAAAACATGAAAATTAACAGAGAAGAGAAACACTTATTGAATCATGTAGAAGCACAGGAATTTTGTAATCATTCCTTGACCAATGGAACACATCAAGTAGTTTCGCAATCCATGCTTTCAGCAATCTTTGATTATAGAAAATATGATAGTTACAGTGCGGTTCTCTGCTTGGAGACAATGCTGGGAAGCAAACTAACCAACCTACTAACAACCAACTAACCCCTCACTACATCGTTCAGGGTGGTATATATAAGCAAAATATCGGAAAGACGTTCATTACAATTGACCTAGACAGGTCTGCTAGAAAAACTCTTCAAAAATCTAAGTGTTGCTGGAATTAAATGCAGGTAAATCCTTTTGGCTGCGCTAGGGGTAGCTGGATCAAAAAATACTAAAATGTGGCCCTTGGAGGCTTGATGCAGTATTGCTGGAATGATTGTGTTTTGGGAACTATAGTTCTGCTCTGGTGCGATTTAAATGTGCAATGATTATGATTTGAGGGCTTCGAGTGGCTTCGCCCTCATTCTTTGACTCAGCTGGAAGGTATTAAATGTTTTCCTGCTTTGGGCCATTGCTTAAGATTTTCACTGATACTCTTTGCCACTACATTGATGGCTTCCGCCGTCTACTGATACTCTTTGACACGCTTGATACCTGATGATTTGATCTGATACACTTTAAACTCTGTCATTGATCTTCTGCTGTCTTTAAACCGGATCAATTTGGCACGATCGGGCGATTTTCGGGCTTTTTGGCACAGAACGGGCCAAGGAATCAAAATATTCCCTCAAGATTCCCCGAAACGGCCTATTTCCCGTAGCGATGCGCGATTAGCGCATCGAAAACTCCCTCTGTTTCTTGTTCTGGAGCTCCGAAGTGCAATTTCTCTTCCTGCGCGAATTTTTGGTTTTTTGGCTGCTGACCTCATCATGCGGTGGGTCCCTAGTATAGAAGTTACATGGCGAGGTGTTGATACTGAAGGCGATGCGATGAACTTCTCCGATGCGATCGAAATATTGCATCGGCTGGGAACGGAAGGGTGGTTCAATTGGACATTTGGCGCTTGCGACCGCCGATCGCCGATATCGCGTCAGGTGGCGACGGATGGGTCAAAACTTGCATGGAGAAGAAACTGCGATCTTGTGATGCGATTTGGCTTTCAAGGGTCTGCGGAGTGTTAAGGAAGTCAGCAAGGGGTTTGTTGCGATCAGAAGAAGTAAGTGGGTGCGAAAGGCATTTGAGGCTTCGGAAGGGGTCCGATCACCTCAAAGGGATTTGCATTGTATTTGGAAGATGGTTTGAAGGGTAAGGGTTCTTGCTAAGTTTCAGGTAAACTGAGCAATTCCGAGGGGTACTTATGGTTATTTTTCAACCAGGGGGAGGGATATTTACATAGGGGATGATTATTTACATAGTTTTAGTAGGAGGATGGGGAAAATGTAGGGAGCTAAATAATAATGTTAGTGGTTAATATGAAGATGGTAAGAAAGCGCTAAGTTCAGGAGAGCTTAGGCTGTTACAAGGGGATAGAACCATTCTTCAGAGAGAGTATGGAATAACTTTGAGTAAAGCAGATCTTTACTCAAGCAACTGCTATGAAAATGATGAAACTTAAGAGGTATCAAGCAGATATTGACCTATTTTGGGGAAGTTAGTTAATGATTAGGGGAAAGTGGAGAAGGGGAGTTAGTTATACCTGTTTTTGAGCTTCTCGCATAGAACTGCCTGCTGATTGTGTCCTGAGTAGAGATGACGTCTGGAAATCTGGAACTGATCAGCAATTAAGATTCAGCAACCTCAGAACTACCTACCCAGCCTACTTACCTAACATTTTTTCTTCTTTTGATTTGGGTGCACTTAGACTTGCAAACCCATCATTCTCTTTTTTTCTTTTCATGCTTTCCTATCTACAGACTACCCTTATTTCATTCGAGGGCCCAGATTAAACTGTTGGGCTCCTCTGCTTCTCTACCTATCTAAGAATCTGCCAAGATTAAGTTGTTTGGACAAATTTGCATTCTCTATATTCTAAAACAGGAAATTTAAACCTAGGGAGACCAAGATTAAGCTGTTTGGACCTCCCTTTAACTGAAAGTTGGCGATACCAGGATAACTTCTCAAAAGTTTGGAAGGCAATTAAATGAACTGTGAGTAGCCTTCTGTGCTTGGAGACTGTTAAGCAAATATGGAACATTGCAACATGCAAAGTATGACATATTTGGCCTGTAAAAATACCAATCATGAAATATGAGTAACCTGCTGCAGCAGGAGACTAACAGTGGCTCCACTTGGGGATGTTTTCTCCTTGCGAGAAGCCAAGAACAGCAGGTCAGAATGCCTTCGTCTTTACTTGTTGTTGTTAAACTGTAAAGCACCGCCTGCTTTCTTCTGCGTGCTTTAGCATTATGGGCTCTTGCAAAAATCAAAATATTGATATATACAACTATGTACAAAGCAACCACTATCTGCTCTTTTCAAGCAGGGGGATCATTGTAGTGCTTCAACATCCGGCCATTGACCGGGCCTTCTTCAGCTGTGCTGCCATCTGGGGATTTGAGAAAATAGGTGTTATTTCCTTGCACAATGCTGGTAATGTATGGACCTTTCCACAGAAAATCGAATTTTGTATGTTTGCCCTTGTCTTCTCTTCGTGAATCCCACCTTAGAACTTTTCTACCTACCCATAAATCCTCTGCTTTGGTCTTCTTATCAAACATCTTCTTGAGTTTTTCCTGCAATATCTGAGCTCTGTTGAAAACTTGTTCTCTGGTTTGTTGAAGGTGAATGGTCTGATTAACTCTTCTCTGCATGTCATTTGGTTCAGCTTGAATTTCTTGCAACAATTTGATAGTAGGTATGCCTAGAGATGAAGGGAACTTGGCTTCCATGCCATATACAAGTTCATAGGGGCTCATCCCAATGGATTTTTTGGTGGAAAGTCTGTCTACCCACAGAGCATTTGTGAGCTTTTTGTGCCAGTTCTTTTTGTTTTCTTCCAGCAGCTTCTTTATGATATTGATGAGGCTTTTGTTGGAAGACTCGGCCAAGCCATTACCTTGCGGGTAATAAGTTGTGGAGTGACCTAAGGTAATGTGGTATTTATGGCAAAAGTTGATTTTTTTGGACTTGAAAGTAGCGGCGTTGTCAGTGATAATTTTCTTAGGGCAGCCAAATCTAGAAAGGATATTGCTCTCAAAGAATTGGATAATGGTGGAGTCATTGGCTTGCCTACACGGGGTGGCTTCAATCCACTTGGTGAAATAATCGGTGGCTGTTAAAATCCATTTGTGTTGGCCTGAGGAAGAGGGATGGATTTCTCCAATGAAGTCAAGACCCCATTGTTGAAAAGGTTTCTCGGTTGAAATGGGCAAGGGCAATAGCTTTCTTTTTCCTTCAAAGATTTGGCATTTGTGGCATGAGGCAGTAAACTTCTTTATATCTGCAAATAAAGAGGGCCATTAATAACCAGCCCGTAGGATCTTGTCCGCCGTGGATTTCCAATATAAGTGTCCTCCACAGTCCCCTGCATGAAATTCTTTCATGGCGCTGTTAGTTTCATCTATAGTTAAACATTTAAGAAAAATACCTTCATGATTTTTCCAAAATAGAGTACCATCTATGACACAAAAGTTTGAAGATTTCATCCTTAAAAATCTTTTCCTGGTTCTGGACAATCTTGGGGGAGCACACAGGTTTAATAATACAAAGCAAATATCAGCGTACCAAGGGGATTGCATGAAGGTTTCACTGATCTGTGGAGTTGCCAGCTCCGGTTCATCGTCCATTTGATTAATTTCTAACGCTTGGAAGTTTGTTTCGGACATTAGCTTGGCTAATCCTTGTCCTTTTATGAGCTTGGTGGGCTTTATCTCAATGTCGTATTCAAGGATGCTAGCAATCCATTTGCCTCTTTTTCCTTCCAGTCCCTCTTGAGTTAGTATATCCTTTACAACAACGTTAGGGACATAAGCAATCACATGGGAGTATAGGATGTAAATTCTGAAATCTTGGATGGCTTTGACCAGGGCGTAGGCTTGCTTCTCCATAATCTGAAATTTCAAGGGTGCATCTCTCAAAGCTCGACTGAAGAAAGCAATTGGCTTCTCGTTGCCCTAATCATCTTTCTGTAGAAGGACAACAGCTATAGTGTGTTCATATGCGAAGGAAAAAATGATAAAATCCCTGTCGAATTGAGGACTGGTAAGGACGGGTGTTTGGGTTAGGGCAGTTTTTATACTCTCGAAAGTCTGCTTGGCTTCAAGAGACCATCTTACCTTGGCATCCTTTTTTAGCATGTTGCTCAATAGTCTTACTAGCTCGGCTAGATTTGGGATAGATCTTCTCAGGAAGTTGATCTTTCTGAGGAATGCTTGCAATTCTTTTATATTTCTTGGGTAAGGGATTTGGAGGATAGCTTGAATTCTTTCCGGGTCAATTCTGATCCCATCTTTTGATATTATATGTCCTAAAATCTTTCCTTCCTCCAGGGCAAACAGGGACTTCTTGGGGTTCAAGGAAATGCCGTATTTCCTACATGTCATGAAAATTTGCCTTAAATGCTTAAGGTGCTCTTGATCCGATTTGGAAAATGGGGTTAGGTCATCAAGGTATACTATAAGGAAATCATGTATCTCCTTGGCAAACGCAATATCCATTGCCCTTTGAAAGGTAGCACCGACGTTTTTTAGCCCAAAAGGCATTTTAACATACTTGAACGTTCCCTAGGGTGTGGTAAAAGCTATTTTGTCCTGGTCATCTGGGTGAACAAGGATTTGGTTAAATCCTGAAAATCCATCTAGTAAAGAAATTCTAGAGGAAGCCACTACTCTTTGCAAGATATGATCCATTTTGGGCAACGGGTAGTTGTCTTTTAGAGAGGCCTGGTTTAAATTTCTCAAGTCTACACACAGTCTTATCTCTCCTGTTTTCTTTCTGGTGGGAACTAAATTGGACACCCATTCAGAGAATCTGATGGGCGTAATGATACCTGCTTCAAACATTCTCTTTATTTCTTTTTCAATCAAGGGGAGAAGCATGGGGTTGATTCTTCTGAGTTTCTGTTTGAACAGATTTTGATTTGGTTTTCGGGGAATGGTATGTTGGATTAATGAAGTGTCATAGGACTTTAAGTCCTCATAACTCCAGGCAAATACATCTTGGAATTCTTTGAATAAATCCACATATTTCAGTTTTTGGTCGGGAGGCAGATTTTTGGATAATTTAATCATTTTGGGGTGTTCTGCTGTTCCTATGTTGTGTTCTTCTATGGCAGCATTCAAAGGTTCCATCTTTGGTTTTTTGGCCACATCGTTTTCATCAAACATGTATTCCAATGGAGTAAGGCCGGCAGGCAGATCATTTCCTTTCAGATCAATGAACTCATCCTTTATCTTGGCTGTCTTCCGTGAACAAATTTGTTTCAACTGCCCGATGTTTGTACTGTCAAAAATAGTTGGGCTTAGGATTTGTTTAGCTGTTGCAGCTGTTAGAGTCAGGTGTTTTTCTTCTGCTAACTGTGGTAATTCAGCTATCGCATCCATGTCAATGTTTGTGTTGGAGAATTCGTCCTCCAGAGTCAAAAAATTGTTAATCTGGGCATCATCTTGGAATACCTGCCAATCCTTGACATTGTTAGGGACCGAAGGTCTGTGTTTTATTTCGGCAGTGAAATGGTGATTTGGTTCAAAGGGAAGCTTACATGTGCTAGCGAAGGTGGCTAGGCTATGGGCATGAATATTATGGTCTCGTGCAATTTTGGCCAGCTCAAATTCACTGAAGGCGCTAAGCAATTCGCTGACAGCGGCTCTGTAATCTCTCATTCTGCTATCATTAGCGACAAAGTTACCCTTTATCTGTTGTATGATCAAGTCTGAATCACCTAGGATGGAGATTGTAGTGGCTCCCAGGGTTTTGAGCAACTTGAGACCTAAGAGAAGAGCTTCATACTCCGCCATATTGTTTGTACATCTGAAATTGAGTCTGTAGGCATGGCCGTGTGCGCGATTCTCGTGAGTATTGTAAATCCATACTCCAACCCTTGCTCCTAACTTGTTAACTGAACCATCAAACTCCAAATACCATGTGGTTTCTCGTTCGAGGTTTTTTTTGAGAGTTTCAGTTGTATGGGGAACGGGTGGACTGGTAACTTCTGTTTTGGGATTTTCTTCTTGCTGCTTGTTGGTTGCCTTAGCTGTTGAGCCAATTTCATGGGTATTGGCAACTGATTCCTCATTTACGTTCATTCCTTGCTCCAAAGATAATGGCTTGTCATCGATTGGAAGGCTGGTATTATCATTAAATAAAATAAAAGAATCCATATCAGAATGGATTGAGTATATTGGAAAATTTTGGGGGTTTTCCTCACTACTTACTACATACTTCATTAATGTTTCTCTATAAATTCTCTTTGGTTGCCCAAAGACAGATATAGTGGCTTAAGAGAGGTCAAGTTGAAGGGATCCTTGCAATTTGGCTCCCCACAATCTGGATAGAAGCATACCATACTTGGTGGGAATATCAGCAACTACTACGTCCATTAGAATTGTCTTATTGGGGAATTGGACTAGGGAGACACAAAGGTCTTTGATCAAGCCTAAACATTTGACCTGACTTGAATCAAAAGAATACAGATCTTTGTAGGGCCTGGTGACATCGAGATTCAACTTTTCCATTACAGCTTTGGGCATGAGGTTATGTGAGGCGCCTGAGTCAAACATAGCATTGTGCAATATTTTGTCATGTATGTGTAGGCTGACATAGAAAGGTGGAACAGGTCCGTATGTTGTTTTTTCCGTCAACTTCTGGCCCGAACAGTAGTTCAGGGGTATCATCTAAAACGTTTACATCATCCCTAACTTCTGGCAATTGAAGCGACCTTTGAATTTGTTGTCTATATACATCATGCTTAGCCAGTTCTGAGAGGGGAATGGAAATCTTGAGTTTTCCAATCTCTGTTTCTAAACTGAATGGTTTTTCCACTGAGTTCTTGGCATTGACCGTGGTGACTTTCTCCTTTTCAGGCATACTTTCTATTTTCTCTTTAGGAATGTCAGTATTATGGTGTATGACCGTTTGTGGTGTCTCTGTTTTGGGGAGATGTTCGGGGATGCTATTCAGATTTTCTCTTGGGTGGGAGGGGGGCACAGGCGATCAATAGGAGAGTATGTCTCTATTACATCCTCTACAGTAACCTAATGGGGGTTTGGGACAGAGTTGCCGGATGGTTGATTTTTGGTGATCCTCCCTTTAGTTTTGTTGAGCTGTTTGCTATCTTTTGTTCTGCCAGGTGGGGGAACATCAACAGTCCTTGTTCTTAATTTGTATTGCTTGTGTACCTCGTATATAGCAGTGTCATATCCTTGTTTAATGTCAAAGGACTCTCCTGATTTGGTGCGAAATTGTTTTGTATCAAGGTATGGTCGGTCTTCTTCCGCAAGGAAGATTTGGTGTTCATTTTCTGAATCTATTAGATTCATATGCGTTCTGTCTGTGGGCTCAGCGGATGTGGATGCATCCGCATAGTTTTCTTGAAAAGGAGGCCTAATATCGTGGTCCGCACTGGCCCTACCTACGTTTGAGTTTTGGGTTTTTCTGAAGTTTGGGTTCCTTGTGGCATTGGGTTGTTGACCCTCCCATGAAGTTTTCCTCTCAACATTGTCCAATCTGTCTCCCAGCCTGTGCATGCCACTAACGACCGCATCTAGCTTCTGCTCCAAGGAGGAGGGTTCTTCTTTGAAAGTGGTTCTTCTCTCAGTTCTGGTTCTGTTTCTTTTAGCGATTAGATTTGCTTCCACACTTACTGCAGCATCTTGCATTTCTGCCAGGCTTTGAGGGGCTCCTTCCCTTAATTGATATGCCATCTCGGCATCAAAGCCATCCAGGAATTTGTATAATGCAAGGTTAGGTGGAGGTCTTAAATTTGGTGGTATTGCATTGTAAACATTGTTAAACCTGGCACAGTAATCCAGAACAACTTCCCTAGGTCCTCTCTTGATGGTATCATACTCGGACAGCATGTGCAGGGGGTCTTTATTTTTCTCCCATCTATTAATGAATGTCTGGTATAAGGCTTCCGGGTTTCCTATAGAATTGGGTGGAAGTTCCCTAAACCAGGTTCTGACATCACCGGTCAAACTTTGGACAAAAATCTTCATTCTTACACTCTCATCATCAATCTCATAACTCTCGAAATAATCCTGCATTTTCTTTGTATGCTGTAGGGTGGTGCAAGAGGTTGTGCCATCAAAATAAGTGATTTTCGATTGGTATTCTTGAGGCATAGCCCCGAGATTGGCAGGTAATTGTAATGGCACATATCTAGCCATGATGACGGGGATGAGCGGAGCACCTAAAGCAACAGGGATCACAGGAATAACAGGGGTAGAAGGAGTAGTATTGGTAGTGGGGATATGAGATAGAGGAGTAGAGGAGCTACTTGGAGAAGGGGGTAATGAGCCAGGGGAACTCGGGGTTGACCGAAATAAAACTTTGACAGGGGTTGGTACACTGATTGGCTGAACTGTTTCAGGACTAGCAGCAGTTTGGTATTCTTTTTGCTTTTGTTTTCTAATGATCTTAGGAATTAAATTTGGATTTTCAACAACAAGTGGGCTGCTTGGATTAGGATTTTATCGTGTATTACGTGTTTGTTTCTTAGGAGCCAGCTTCTAATATATTTTTTTGGAAATTTTCTAAAAATCGCAACAACACAGGTCGACTGAGACTTTCACAAGTTGGTTTCTTCCTCTATAGGGCTGCTGCCTGGTTTAATGAATTTATCTGAGGAGTTCCCCAGTGGAGTCGCCATTATGTTATCACTCAGGTTGTCCCTAGGCTCCATATAGGGATACAGCTGAGGTAACCACAAACCAATCTTTGGATTGCAGGTTCTAGCCCACCTGCAATCAGAGAGGGCTCTCTCTTTAGTGATTCAACTTTTGTTGATGATTTTAGGCTAGCTGTTGACTCAAGGGTGTTTTGTTTGTGATTGGATGGAAGGTAGGATTCTCAAGCAAAGAGGAAAAGTAAAGTGTGATAAGTTTCAAACCATTGGGCGTGGAGTCATGGATTAAGGCTTGCTATTGCGTTTTCTTGGTCACAAGGGGATTATGGAGCGGGATAGCCACACAGGATACAATTATCAATCTACTGAAAGGATGGAATGAAAATCAGGGATGAAAGGCAAAGGAGAATCATTTCATCATGCTGAAAAAGAGGAGAAATGGATGAATGGGGATCTAGGAGCAGTTAAGAATTCCTAAACATTCATTCATATGTGAAAGAAACGGTGTAAACAAGATCATTTAAGTATACATGCTCATAGCTATTTCTGATGAAAACATAGAAAATTGTAGGAATTGAACTTAAGTTGTACTGAAACAAATCTTAAGCTATTCTTTTTTCCTGCAACTTAGAAAGCGGAACGGTGGTAAAAACATGAAAATTAACAGAGAAGAGAAACACTTATTGAATCATGTAGAAGCACAGGAATTCCGTAATCATTCCTTGACCAATGGAACACATCAAGTAGTTTCGCAATCCATGCTTTCAACAATCTTTGATTATAGAAAATATGACAGTTACAGTGCGGGTCTCTGCTGGGAGACAATGCTGGGAAGCAAACTAACCAACCTACTAACAACCAACTAACCCCTCACTACATCGTTCAGGGTGGTATATATAAGCAAAATATCGGAAAGACATTCATTACAATTGACCTAGACAGGTCTACTAGAAAAACTCTTCAAAAATCTAAGTGTTGCTGGAATTAAATGCAGGTAAATCCTTTTGGCTGCGCTGGGGGCAGATGGATCAAAAAAGACTACAATGTGGCCCTTGGAGGCTTGATGCGGTATTGCTAGAATGATTGCGTTTCGGGAACTGTAGTTCTGCTCTGGTGCAATTTAAATGTGCAATGATTATGATTTCAGGGCTTCGAGTGGCTTCGCCCTCTTTCTGTGACACAGCTGGAAGGTATTAAATGTTTTCCTGCTTTGGGCCGCTGCTTAAGATTTTCATTGATACTCTTTGTCGCTACATTGATGGCTTCCGCCGTCTACTGATACTCTTTGACACGCTTGATACCTGACGATTTGATCTAATACACTTTAAACTCTGTCATTGATCTTCTGTTGTCTTTATACCAGATCAATTTGGCACAATCGGGCGATTTTCGGGCTTTTCGGCACAGAATGGGCCAAGGAATTAAAAGATTCCCCCAAGATTCCTTAAACGGCCTATTTCCCGTAGCGATGCGCGATTAGCGCTTCACGCTAATCGTGCATCGAAAACTCCCTCTGTTTCTTGTTCTGGAGCTCCGAAGTGCGATTTCCCTTCCTGCGCGAATTTTTGGTTTTCTGGCTGCTGACGTCATCATGCGGTGGGTCCCTGGTTCAGAAGTGACATGGCGAGGTGCTAATACTGAAGGCGATGCGATGAACTTCTCCAATGCGATCGCAATATCGCATCGACTGGGAACGGAAGGGTGGTTCAATTGGACATTTGGTGCTTGCGACCGCCGATTGCTGATATCGCGATATTGCGTCGGGTGGCGACGGATGGGTCAAAACTTGCATGGAGAAGAAACTGTGATCTTGCGATGCGATCTGGCTTTGAAGGGTCTGCGGAGTGTTAAGGAAGTCAGCAAGGGGTTTGTTGCGATCGGAAGAAGTAAGTGGGTGCAAAAGGCGTTTGAGGCTTCGGAAGAGGTCTAATCACCTCAGAGGGATTTGCATTGTATTTGGAAGATGGTTTGAAGGGTAAGGGTTCTTGTTAAGTTTCAGGTAAACTGAGCAATTCCCAGGGGTACTTATGGTTATTTTTCAACCAGGGGGAGGGATATTTACATAAAGGATGATTATTTACATAGTTTTAGTAGGGGGATGGGGAAAATATAGGGAGCTAAATAATAATGTTAGTGGTTAATATGGAGATGGTAAGAAAGTGCTAAGTTCAGGAGAGCTTAGGCTGTTACAAGGGGGTAGGACCGTACTTTAGGAGAAAATATGGAACAACTTTGAGTAAATCAGATCCTTACTCAAGCCAGTGTTATGAAGATGATGGAACTTAAGAGGTGTTAAGCAGATCTTGACCTCTTTTGGGAAGTTAGTTAATGATTGGGGAGAACAGAGAAGGGGAGTCAGTTATACCTGTTTTGAGCTTCTTGCGCACAACTCTTTGCTGATTGTGTCCTGAATGATATGACACCTGAAAACCTGGAACTGGTCAGCAATTTAGGATTCAACAACCTCAAAACTACCTACCCAGCCTACTTAACTAGCATTTTTTCTTCTTTGTTTGGGGGTGCACTTAGACTTGCAAACCCGTCATTCATTTTTTCTTTTGATGCTTTCCTATCTACATACTACCTTTATTTCTTCCAGAGCCCAGATTAAGCTGTTGGGCTCCTCTGCTTCTCTACCTATCTAAGAATCTGCCAAGATTAAACTGTTTGGACATATTTACAATCTCTATATTCTAAAACAAGAAATTTAAACCTAGGGAGACCAAGATTAAACTGTTTGGACTTCCCTTTAACTGAAAAATGGCGATACCGGGATAACTTTATAAAATTTGAAGGCAATTGGATGAACTTGAAGTAGCCTTCTTCACTTGGAGACTGCTAAGCAAATATGGAGCATTGCAGCAAGCAAAGTACGACATATTTGGCCTGTGAAATGCCAATCATGAAAAATAAATAACCTACTGCAGCAGGAAGCTAACACCTACATTGCATGGCCCTTTATCCTTGCTAGTCATCATTCCACTCAGCAACACGATATTCACATTAGGATCTTCTTCGCAGGGTTCAACCCTCGTCATCTGTAGGTTCTAAGTAGGCTTCTGAGGCTGCGCCCTTTTCTCCTGCATTTTAGCTATCAATACATGGTGCTCTTCTGTCGCGTGGTCAAACTGAGTATAGTATCAGCATGACAGGCACGTCGGGTTCGTACACTCCCATGCGTAGTGTCCTGGCACTCCACAATTGTAGAAAATAACTTGTTCCTAACCTCTCGCAGGTCCTCCTCCACCTTGACCTCGTCCACGCCCCTGATATCCTCCATGCAGTCCCCCAGTGCCTTGATTGGAGGCGGAGTTTCTATTTTCATTCAATACGTAGGCATTCTCTCCATCACTAACTCATAGCTACAGTAGTTGCACTCATCGTGACCCATTTATTTACAGAAGTTGCAGAAGAGATGTTGTGGTGTCTGCACAAATTTCTGCAGCAGGTGGCGATTGTCTGTCACATGTTTTCCAACTACCTAACAGATATCACACCATAGTGTGGGACTTGTACTTGGCCCGGCTTGAGCTTCTAGCCTTAGAGGCACTAACCCTCCTCCTGCAACATAATTGACGAAGACGGGGCAG
The DNA here is from genome assembly GCA_000404065.3 of Pinus taeda. Lineage (NCBI taxonomy): Eukaryota > Viridiplantae > Streptophyta > Pinopsida > Pinales > Pinaceae > Pinus > Pinus taeda. Next base: position 40,779 of record APFE030813413.1, on the reverse strand, counting down.
TGATATTTATCATGCCCCTAGCTCTTACACTTCAAGCACCAAAATTCTTCACGCACCTCTAGTCAAGCTACTCTATCCTTCTTCAGACTTTGAAACTTTAGGCAAAGATTCTGCAACACCGCGTGAATTTCCTACACTCCCAAAGCAACATCTTGAATTGGCATCTCATGCAGTCTCATCACAATTTCCAAGGCTTTTTCCTGGGCCCCAATCTTTTGTTGTAATAAAGCAAGTCTTAGGTGAGGCAGGAGAAAAGCTACAAACCATTCATGGTGTTGTCCATTCGTAATATTCATGTTAGCTTCGTGGATCTAGCATTTCAATCTCTGATCCACCTCCCAGGGTGTTTCGCTAGGCCTCATCATGATTTCCTTGAATCCAATGACGGGTTGCGATTCAGACTTGGGCCTACGGAGCGTGGATTGAAGTCTCACCCGAAGCAGTATGGTGGGATATTGGAACCAAGTTTTCGCACCTAGAGATGAGTGTGATGTCATTTTATGCCCTAAACCTTCCTTCACGGAGATTGATAAGCTTTTAAGGCTTATCGATATGACTTCATTTAACTAACCTCTAGACCTTCACGAAGGTCTACGACTGTCTTTCGCAAACCCTAAGAAGGTGAATTAGCCACTTACATGCCTTTGTGATTACTCCTAATTTCGTATTTACCCAGATCGTCTTAAGTGTTCAATAAATTTAACATGAAACAATATATTCTTCATGTAAAAAGTTATTATTACTTGCATTCATATAATAATATAAATCATGTAAAATCGCGCATCAATACATTAATAATTCATAAACCCATTATTCATCATAATATAATAGCGCGTTCATTCATTAGATAAGGAAATAGATAAACACAGGAATTTCTGGAATAATCTCTTTATTAATACTTCAGTTCTACTTACAAACTCAAGACTTCCCTGTGCACTCAACTACAGGGGTCCGCGCACTTAGTTGTAGACTCTACTCTAGGCCTCTGCACACACAGTTGCAAAGCCTCTTTTCTACTCTAAGAGTTCTTTGTTTTTCTGCCTACTGAACCATTACTTTCGTCTTCATCCTTACTTCTACTCTACTGCCTTAGACTATCTAAGACTCTCCTTTTTATACAATCCCATGGATCACGAACCATGGGTGGATCTACAAAATCCAACACAACTTACATTAAAGAAGGGCAAAACCGTTTATGACACATTACTATATACGCACTCCACGACTACAACTTGTGGATACTTTATATTCTTTACAACAAAGCTTGGGCTTTTTTCCCAAACCATGGGGCTTTTGCCCCAAAATTGACCCTAGGGGACCTTGTCCCAACAAATTTCCTTTTCCTTTGTTTGGTATTGGAGGAATAACTTTGGGAGTAGTCTCCTCTTGTTGCTCTGGTTCTCTTGACCTCTTATTTGAAGATCTTAGATTATATTTATGTTGTGGTTGTGCTTGCATGAACTCTACAAACTGTTTGCAATAATAATCTATATCATCATCGTATGTTTCTTCTCCATCATGACTGACCTCCTGGTGAACCATATTCTCTTGTTCTTCTTCAGGGAAAGTGGAATATAATTTTCCTTGCATCTCCTGTGTATCTGACAATTTCTCATTAGGACCATCTTCGAAGTATAAAGGATGAGGGATCTGGTCGAGCTGCTCCTTTCTCTCCCTTGGAAGTATTTTTAGTGGAGGTCTTCTATACTACGGGTTGTAGCCTCGGTTGCTAACTTGAGCATTCTGTCTGGAGAGACTCTTGTTCTCAATCTAAAGTTTTCTAGCCTTATGTGATAAACTCCTGATGAATTTTTCTAGTTCCTCCATCTTCAGGTCTGGTGATTCTCTATCTTGACTAGAGGAAGATGCCTCTTCTTTCTCTCTTTTGTTCTTAGTAGGTTCTTTCTTTCCTCTTGATTTTCTGGCTGAGGCAAAACTTTCCTCTACCTCAAGTGCATCGATTTGGAGTTGATCTAGAGTGATATACTTCCTTTCCCTTAGAGTAAAGCCAAATTCAGACTCAAATTCTACCAAAATGGCTACTCGAGCCGCAGTTGGAGGAGGCTTTATCTTAACTGGTAGGTTATTGTATTCCTTGTTGAACCTCTTTATAAATTCTGAGATATCCTCTTTTGGCTTCTTTTTTATGGTGTTAAACTCTACAACAAGGTTGTTAGACTCAATCTTGTCAGTCCACTGTCAGAGTATAATTCACCAAGGTTCATTTCCCGTCACTGGCAGTCATTAAATTCCATTTTGATTAAAAGAGTCATTTCACTTTCTTGAGTCCAGGGTTTTGTTTTCAGTAAGTGTTTCAGGAATGTCATCATCAATAATGTGAGATGTCCTAGATATAGAAGAAGATGATGAGTATTACTCCAAAGAAAAAGTAATCCGCAGAACATTTGTACAGGAATACAAATTCTTGGAAAATCTGGTAGCTAGCATTGTGCAAAATGGCGGTGTAGTGGATCTCTCGGCCATCAAGAAAGTCCAATCCATTATGGATAAATATCAAGAATAGGGGTAGCTGCTCGAGCCGCACCTCGAGAGCATAGTTTCTCCTTTAATGCACATTGTTCGCACCAAAACAATTGAGTCAGGAATCGAATCCGGGGACATTCTGGAGGTCATCAAGCCGATCTATACTTTGGTCATAGTCTGCGGTTACAAGACCGTTTTGAAGTTTTTCCCTCACCAGGTGTCCGATTTGGAGCTTTCAGTGTCTCTGCTAGAGAAATGCCACGGCGTGACAATGGTTTTGAGCACTATACGGCAAGAAAGCACCGGGGAAATGGAGATAAAGTGCACTATGCTTCTCTGGCTTTCGATTCTAGTATTGATTCTGTTTGACCTATCATCGGTGGATACAGCTTTGGTAGAAGCAGGTTCTTCGGTTAAAGATGCGCCTCTGCCATTGGTTGAGAGGATAATCGTTGTCTGCAAAGACTATCTTTCGAACCTTGGCCCCATGCGGAAGATCGTTGGATTGTTGCTTTCCCGGCTTCTTACCCGACCTGACATGAAACCTGCTTTGATCAGCTTTATACAATGGACACAAGAAGCTTTGACAACATCCATGGATGGAACTGCTGATATATTTTTGGTACCTAGCATTCCAGAGGCAATGGCAGCTATTTTTAATTTCCCACATGGTATTGATATAATAAATGCTATAGATTACTTTTCCCTCGCGTCCCATTCTAACTCGTATCAGAATGTGGCTGTTTACATTGCTCAATTTAAGGAGTATCTTTTTCCATTTGTCGAGGAACTATTACAGAGTAAACTTTGCCATTGGGATAGGGGTTTGCGCGAATTGGTAGCAGTTTCACTTGCTTCTTTGGTGAAATATGATGTAATATACTTTGGGGATGCAGTTTTGGACAAGCTTATACCTTGGACACTTTCAGCTGACTTGAATCTATGCCATGGAGCTACCTTGGCTATTGCAGAGGTTGTTCTGGCACTGCATCAATATGATCATATATTTACTTTAGATAAGCAGAAAGCTATTGCTGGCATAGTACTAGCAATTGAGAAAGCTCATCTATATCGCGGGAAAGGTGGAGAAATTATGCGTTCATCTGTTTCAAGACTTATTGAATGTAACACAATTTCACACATACCTTTATCGTCGAAGACACGAAAGATTTTACTGGATACTTTGAATGACAACTTGAGGCATCCCAATGCACAAATTCAGATTGGAGGATCATATTGAAGACACTGTGTGCTGCTTGCCTTGTCCCAGAAAATCCTGATGATCGAGATGCTGAAACACGTGTTAATGTTGTTCGTGGACTAGCAACAGTTTTTGAAACATTGACTGGTGCATGTATAGACTCCACTCTGAGTGTCCCAGCTAGCGAAGAGTCTCTATTAGATGTCATAAAGAATGTTGTTGTGGACTGTTTATTTAAAGCTCTTGAAGACTATTCAGTTGGCAACAGAGGTGATGTGGGCTCTTGGGTACGGAAAGCTGCAATGGAGGCCCTTGAAAAATGTATCTACATTATTTTCCGAAGTCTCACTGCATTTATCAGCAATGGAATAAAGATGAGACAGGAATATACTTCAGATGAGGGCTTTATGAGTGATACGCAAAAGGAAAACTCTCTATTTGATTCAAATCTAGCTGCACGATTGATAGGTGGCATTGCAAAACAGGCAGTAGAAAAAATTGACAAGGTGAGAGACATAGCTGGAAGAACACTTCAACGTATCTTTCACAATGATTATATATTTGTTCCTTACATACCTCACGGATGTGAATTAGAAGTGATCGTGCCAAAGGATGGAACTTTTAACTGGGCTGCTCCTTCTAATTGCTTTCCATGTTTGGTGCCTCTACTTCAATTCAATGAATATCGTACATGTGTACTCTTTGGACTGGTTATATCTATTGGAGGCCTTGTAGATTCTTTGCGCAAAGCATCCTTGAGTGCTCTGTTAGAGTACGTTCAAATTTTCAGTGTTGGAGAGGCCGACAGTGTGTTGACAGTGCGCGTGGCGCACTGAGCTAAAATTGCCAGTGGAAATCTACAAGCGCGCGGCACACTGGCTGTGCTCGTGGCATACAAAGCCGAAACACCACAGAAATTGTGCCACCGCTTATAAATTTCAAATTTAAAATTGCTCCGATCACACCAATAACTTCTCTGCTTTATAAATTTGAAATACATTTTAATGCACTTCATTAAAGGCTGAAGCATTTTGAAGCAGTGTTGGAGTTTCGTTTGGAGCATTCTGTTGGTGAGGATGGGAATAAGACAATGCTTGATGCCCTTATTGATGTTTTAAATAGTGAAGCATCGAAGGAGCCTTTGGTCCTTTTCATAAAGGATGTTGAAAGATCGATAATAGCAAACCTGGAACACTACAAGAAATTCAACCCCTCCGGGAACAGCTGTCATCATTTTATTCAAATAGCATTTTGTTAATAAGTTAGAAAATAAAGGAAAAACAAGTGGCAGTCAAAGGCGGAAAGTTTAAATTTAAATGTAGATATTTTCCACAACAGAGCGTACTGTCTATTTTTGTCTTCAGTTACAAATTTAAAGGGTCTTCAGTTACAGCTATCGCCTCTCCATTAATTATTAACAAACAAATGTAATGTTGCTCCTTTTTAGAGCAGACCTTTCCTATTTCTCATTTCAGTTGAAACAACGCCCTCATTTTGGGATCGATCTGTTTTCAAACATGAGATTTTATTTATTGTATTGTATATGATTTGGTTCTGAGTTCGGGAAAACAGGGGGAGAGCTGTGAAAGAAAACTTCATTGTACAGTTTTGACAGGGATTTAAATAAAAGATGCAGCTCTGACCCCTGAGATTCTTGTGGTATGAAATTTAACATTTGTTTCATCCTTTGTTTCATACGTAGCCTGTTGTGTTTCCATTTCATTTCATAATCGTTTCTAAATGAATATTTTTAAGTGAGAAAGGCATAATTCAATTTATTTGCTCTGTCTTGAGGAAGTGTTCATATTTAATGTTTTCTTCTGTTTGACAAGGATCCATCTTCTATGCCCTTGTCAACCTCTCAAACAGTTCACCCACTCCACATTATTTCAAAATTGATGTTAAATTTCTTGCCTATCTTGCCTCAAGAGATAATCTGTGTTTTTAATTATATTTCCCTGTTCAAGTTGTTCTTTGCCCCATGCAGCCCAGAAAACCCAATCATTTATTAAAAACCTCATTTCATATCTCTTTACTAGCCTAAAATCAGCATTCACTATAGGTTATCTCAGCCCCATTGAAAACCTTTTGCCGAGATTGACTCGGAGAGAGCCCTCTCCTGTCCTTGTAGGGCTAGCTACGAGGCTTAGCGTGGTTTGATGTAGCCTTGAGTTTTACCTTATTTCAGCCTAAGGTAGATTTGAGTGCTAACATAGTGGAGACCATACTGGGGAAGTCCTCCCCAGTAAAGGATAACAAAGTTCAGATCCGATTGCTGATGGTGAACAACAGTCAGACATCGCAAGGCTGAAATCCTTCACCTGGCGACTCCAACTTAATCCAGACATTCCAGTGCTCGCTGATCCATCTATGCAATGGTAGGGTATGTGGCAAACCCTACACTTTGTGAAGCTTTAAACAAAGTTAGAGAGTGGTTATTGGATATTGACATTAATGAAGAATTTTTCAGTGCCTTTCTTCAATGTTTGAAATCTCTAAAGTTCCCTCTTGAAACTAAAACTGGTGTCTGTGAGTTAATTGTTGAAAAACTTGAGAAGGAGATTCAGTATTTGAATGAGCAGATCCAGTCATATGATTTCTGAGATCCTAAAAAGTTCTTGGAAACTCTTCCCCCTTCGAAACAAGAAATAATAGAGTTGCCTACAGATGTTTGCATTGACAGTGTGCAGCTGGAGGTATGTATTGCAGAGTTGGGGCAGAAAACAGAGTCTGGCTTTTGCGATCCTATTGCAACATACATGGAAATGTTTTTCACTTTGATTGATAGATCAAGCTGTCTTTTACGTGACCAAGATCATTACGTGCATGAAGGGTTGCTAGCAATTACATCTGTGTCGTGGTGGAAGCATTCTCAAGCGGCATCATTCTCAGGTTTACTTGAATGGTTGATCTGGCATTTCAGTATTACCTGATCTATTGTTTTTGCAGCCAAGTAGGGTAGATTTTGTAAATAAATAAGCAGCTAAAGTTTCAGTATTACCTGATCTATTGTTTTTGCAGCCAAGTAGGGTAGATTTTGTAAATAAATAAGCAGCTAAAGGGCAGCATTTCATTCTAGTTTCATTACAGTTTAGTTTGAAGTTTGCCGAGTTAGTCTTTCAATCATCTCAGTCAAGTTTCAATCCATAAATGAGTTGGAAGTGTCATGTTGTCTGTTGAAATAATGACTCCATAGCCCAATGGATGGAGGCACTGTCTGCTCTCCCAAAGATCTGCAGTTCTTGGCACCTCCAAGAAGCGGCAGCTGCCATCCCCATTTGGAGCCAATGTTAGACTCAATCTTGTCAGTCCTCTGTCAGAGTATAATTCACCAAGGTTCATTTCCCGTCACTGGCAGTCATTAAATGCCATTTTGATCAAAAGAGTCATTTCACTTTCTTGAGTCCAGGGTTTTGTTTTTAGTAAGTGTTTCAGGAATGTCATCGTCAATAATGTGAGATGTCCCAGATATAGAAGAAGACGATGAGTATTGCTCCAAAGAAAAAGTCATCCGCAGAACATTTGTACAGGAATACAAATTCTTGGAAAATCTGGTAGCTAGCATCATGCAAAATGGCGGTGCAGTGGATCTCTCGGCCATCAAGAAAGCCCAATCCATTATGGATAAATATCAAGAACAGGGACAGCTACTTGAGCCACACCTCGAGAGCATAGTTTCTCCTTTAATGCACATTGTTCACACCAAAACAATTGAGTCAAGAATCAAATCCGGGGACATTCTGGAGGTCATCAAGCTGATCTATACTTTGGTCACAGTCTATGGTTACAAGACTGTTCACCAGGTGTCCGATTTGGAGCTTGCAATGTCTCTGCTAGAGAAATGCCACGGCGTGACAATGGTTTTGAGCGCTATATGGCAAGAAAGCACCGGGGAAATGGAGACAAAGTGCACTATGCTTCTCTGGCTTTCGATTCTAGTATTAATTCTGTTTGACCTATCGTCGGTGGATACAGCTTTGGCAGAAGCAGGTTCTTCGGTTAAAGATGCGCCTCCGCCATTGGTTGAGAGGATAATTGTTGTTTGCAAAGACTATCTTTCGAACCCTGGCCCCATGCGGAAGATCGCTGGATTGTTGCTTTCCCGGCTTCTTACCCGACCTGACATGAAGCCTGCTTTGATCAACTTTATACAATGGACACAGGAAGCTTTGTCAACATCCATGGATGGAACTACTGATATCTTTTTGGTACCTGGCATTCCAGAGGCAATGGCAGCTATTTTTAATTTCCCACATGGTATTGATATAATAAATGTCGTAGATTACTTTTCCCTCGCATCTCGTTCTAACTCGTATCAGAATGTGGTTGTTTACAATGCTCAATTTAAGGAGTATCTTTTTCCTTTTGTCAAGGAACTATTACAGAGTAAACTTTGACATTGGGATAGGGGTTTGCGCGAATTGGCAGCAGTTTCACTTGCTTCTTTGGTGAAATATGATGTAATATACTTTGGGGATGCAGTTTTGGACAAGCTTATACCTTGGACACTTTCAGCTGACTTGAATCTACGCCATGGAGCTACCTTGGCTATTGCAGAGGTTGTTCTGGCACTGCATCAATATGATCATATATTTACTTTAGATAAGCAGAAAGCTATTGCTGGCATAGTACTAGCAATTGAGAAAGCTCGTCTATATCGCGGGAAAGGTGGAGAAATTATGCGTTCATCTGTTTCAAGACTTATTGAATGTACCTCAATTTCACACATACCTTTATCCTCGAAGACACGGAAGATTTTACTGGATACTTTGAATGATAACTTGAGGCATCCCAATGCACAAATTCAGATTGGAGGATCATATTGAAGACACTGTGTGCTGCTTGCCTTGTCCCAGAAAATCCTGATGATCGAGATGCTGAAACACGTGTTAATGTTGTTCGTGGACTAGCAACAGTTTGTGAAACATTGACTGGTGCATGTATAGACTCCACTCTGAGTGTCCCAGCGAGCGAAGAGTCTCTATTAGATGTCATAAAGAATGTTGTTGTGGATTGTTTATTTAAAGCTCTTGAAGACTATTCGGTTGACAACAGAGGTGATGTTGGCTCTTAGGTATGGGAAGCTGCAATTTGAGGCCCTTGAAAAATGTATCTACATTATTTTCCGAAGTCTCACTGCATTTACCGGCAATGGAATAAAGATGAGACAAGCATATACTTCAGATGAGGGCTTTATGAGTGATACGCAAAAGGAAAACTCTCTATTTGATTCAAATCTAGCTGCACGATTGATAGGTGGAATTGCAAAACAAGCAGTAGAAAAAATTGACAAGGTGAGAGACATAGCTGGAAGAACACTTCAACGTATCTTTCACAATGATTATATATTTGTTCCTTACATACCTCACAAATGTGAATTAGAAGTGATCGTGCCAAAGGATGGAACTTTTAACTGGGCTGCTCCTTCTAATTGCTTTCCATGTTTGGTGCGTCTACTTCAATTCAATGAATATCGTACGTGTGTACTCTCTGGACTGGTTATATCTATTGGAGGCCTTGCAGATTCTTTGCGAAAAGCATCCTTGAGTTCTCTATTAGAGTACATTCAAATTTCAGTGTTGGAGAGGCCGACAGTGTGTTGACAGTGCGCGCGGCGCATAGGATGCGCGTGGCGCACTGAGCTAAAATTGCGAGTGGAAATCTACAAGCGCGCGGTGCACCAGACCAGTGCAACACACTGGCTGTGCTCGTGGCATACAAAGCTGGAACACCACAGAAATTGTGCCACCACTTATAATTTTCAAATTTAAAATTGCTCCAGTCACACCAATAACTTCTCCACTTTATAAATTCGAAATACATTTTAATGCACTTCATTAAAGACTGAAGCATTTTGAAGCAGCGTTGGAGTTTCGTTTGGAGCATTGTGTTGGTGAGGATGGGAATAAGACAATGCTTGATGCCCTTATTGATGTTTTAAATAGTGAAGCATCGAAGGAGCCTTTGGTCCTTTTCATAAAGGATGTTGAAAGATCGATAATAGGCAACCTGGAACACTACAAGAAATTCAACCCCTCCGGGCACAGTTGTCATCATTTTATTCAAATAGGATTTTGTTAATAAGTTAGAAAATAAAGGAAAAACAAGTGGCAGTCAAAGGCAAAAAGTTTAAATTTAAATTGAGATATTTTCCACAACAGAGCGTACTGTCTATTTTGGTCTTCAGTTACAAATTTAAAGGGTCTTCAGTTACAGCTGTCGTCTCTCCATTAATTATTAACAAACAAATGTAACGTTGCTCCTTTTTAGAGCAAACCTTTCCTATTTCTCATTTAAGTTGAAACAACACCCTCATTTTGGGATAGATCTATTTTCAAACATGAGATTTTATTTATTGTATTGTATATGGTTTGGTTCTAGGTTCGGGAAAATAGGGGGAGAGCTGTGAAAGAAAACTTCATTGTACAGTTTTTACAGGGATTTAAATAAAAGATATAGCTCTGACCCCTGAGATTCTTGTGGTATGAAATTTAACATTTGTCTCATCCTTTGTTTCATATGTAGCCTGTTGTGTTTCCATTTCATTTCATAATCGTTTCTAAATGAATATTTTTAAGTGAGAAAGGCAGAATTCAATTTATTTTCTCTGTCTTGAGGAAGTGTTCATATTTAATGTTTTCTTATGTTTGACAAGGATCCATCTTCTATTCCCTTGTCAACCTCTCAAACAGTTCACCCACTCCACATTATTTCAAAATTGATGTTAAATTTCTTGCCTATCTTGCCTCAGGATATAATCTGTTTTTTTTATTATATTTCCCTGTTCAAGTTGTTCTTTGCCCCATGCAGCCCAGAAAACCCAATCATTTATTAAAAACATCATTTCATATCTCTTTACTAGCCTAAAATCAGCATTCACTATAGGTTATCTCAGCCCCTTTGAAAACCTTTTGCCGAGATTGACCCGGAGAGAGCCCTCTCCTATCCTCATAGGGCTAGCTACGAGGCTAAGCGTGGTTTGATGTAGCCTTGAGTTTTACCTTATTTCAGCCTAAGGTAGATTTGAGCGCTAACAAAGGTACTCATGGTTTCTCCTTTTACCCCATTTCTGTGTGAAGGACTTTTCAAGTTCCTCCCAAGTAGTGATGGAGGCATTGGGTAGGGATTTGAACCACTTTCTAGCCTCTCCATCAAGGGATTGTACAAAAAGTCTCATGACCACATCCAACTATTCCACGTTTATGTTCTTGGCAAAAGCACTGAAGGTTTCAGTGTGACTCTGTGCCATGTTATCATCTTTCCCATTGAACCTAGGTAGTTGCTTTAGGTAGTCTTGGGGCATTGCAATCAGAGGCTGAGGTAAATTAAGAGGTGCATATTTATTTAGAAGAAAGCCTAGTAGATCCATCTGGATTAATGGAGGGGGATTGAGACCTGAATGAGAAACTTGGCCCAAAAACACAGTGGTAAGAGTGGCTAGATTGAATGCAGGGTATGGCAGGGCCTTAGAAACAAATCACGAGTAGCAAGTAATAGTGGGTTGAGAGCTAGATGAGGAAGATTTAAAGGCTGGTGAGATGATAGTATCAACAAGGGGGTTTTCTCTTTCTAGAATTTCCTGGAAATTAATTTTTCTGGGTCAGATACGAATGGGGCTTTCTGCTGAGATGTATTTGAGTCGGTGTGAGGTATTTTAAAAGTCATGGTGATAATTGATAATGGGGGTTGTGGAGTCGCTAAGGTGATGCGAGTGTAATCAGAATAGACTTTGCTCATCTACATAAAGAGTGCTCAATTTTTCGTATCCCAGGGGGGAAATCATTCAATACGTCCCCAAAAACAACGCCAAAAGATATTGTAGCTCCCAAAGACAACCTTGGATTGCTTACAAGACCAGTACCTGAGCACATCTAGGTTTTGTGTATCTCATATGATTTTCTAGGGATGGAGACATCACATATAGTGTGTGTGTGTGTGTGTGTGTATATACAATGGGTTGGTTCATTCACCTAAAGGAGTAAGACATGAATTTCTTGGTACTTCTTCCCATATACAAATCTCATAAATATGCATAAAACAATGGAGGCCAAGCAATACAAGGACTTACAGTTTAATAAGCTTTTGTAGAGAAATGATAGAGGATAAGGAGAAGGAGTAACTCATCATATGGAGCTTACAACATCAAGAATTCTATGCTTTAACACATAGAGCTTGTAGCTTTAAGAATTCATATACTTATCTGAGTTAGAAGTAGATATAATGGGTAGAAGAGAGGCTATGGACTATGATTCACAAAGATAAATATTTAAAGACGTAATTTCAATAATCCATACAAGCACTAGCATTAAGAATGTCGATAGAAATGAATTTGTGAGGAACTTACATGCACATGCATAACATTTTGATACCAACGAATCTATGAGGAAGTCTTGAAATATTTCTAACATTTGTGATTGCATGAAATCAGAGAAGAAACATGAACATAATGGGTTTTTATAGAGGGATAACATATTGTAATACTTGAAAGGGGAATCATATTTTGAAAGATATGTATCCTAAAGTTATACAGTCTGAAAATTACATGTAGAGTTTTCTTTAGAATTTCTTAAGCTTTTTTAAGTCTTGCTTCCTCCTATTTATCAAGAGAGGAGGAGCCTGGACATTCATTACATCAAAAATATCTTCAGAAAAGTCCCAGCTTTCAGGTTAGCTTTGTGGCCCAAACATATTACAGAATTAATGGCCTCATTAAAAGGAGGAAAATTGCAGGACAACAAACAAGTAAACAATTAGATAGAAACATAAATGAAAATATTTGTGCCCATCCCTATCATCTCATTCTTCGTTTGACCTCCTATGTGCGTAGCTGATTCCCATCGCTTCTGCCTTTACTGCTTAAACTATGCACTCTTTAAGACTGGGAATGGACGTTATCCGTTCCATGTTGTGGTAATGAAGTAGAAGACCTCTAGGTTGTACCTTGTTCTCGTGTCACAATGGGCCTTTCTAAACCGACCCATACTAGTTTTCAATGCACCACATGTTTCCCTTAAAGCCATAGCTACAGACTCATCACGCCTTTAAAGCCTTGTAAGATGTTATTGACGCGCTAGTCTGCCTGGGGATGCACTTATGATATAGCACAGAAGTCTTTCGAGTGTGAGACTTTATCACTGAAACATTACAAAATAGGCGCGTTCTGGTGCTCCCTCAGGCCCCCTCTGGTATAGCGCCTTTACGCTATTTTATTCATATGATTGGGGGTTGTGGCCAAGTGCTTAGCCCTTAGGCGCTAAGGCTTTTGGACTATTTCCCGGGGGCCTTTTTCCTTTGTTGCTTGGAATGACACCTCCCGACGCTTGATATGCTTTTCCTTTAAAGTTTCCCCTTGACATTGCGATCATCGATTAGTTGGATTGGGCCCACCCAAGACATCGAAATCGCAACAGGGGTGAGGGAGACCCTTTCAATTCTTTTCATAGCATGGGTTGGCTTGTCCAGATGCGAAATCCCTATAGGGTGGAACACATGAAATATCGCATCCAAGAAGAATACCCTGCATATCGCAATCACAAGGCTCTAGGGAGACTTTGGTGTAGGAGTGCTTTAACTTGTGTGACCACCGATCTTTGATCTGCGGGGGGTGATGTCATTACTGCCATGTGCCACCTTGTGATTGGTGAAAAATGTCACCTAGAAATGCCCCCATAGGACCCTGAAAATGCAAAATCTGCATGCCACGTGTCACCCATACTGCCACTTCATTGATGACATCACCTGCCATGTCAGCTATAAGGGCCAATCATATCCCACCATGTGGCCCTCTAGAGGAGAGAGAAAATGGCCTTCCCAACCTTGGTTTTTTCATCAATTCCTTTGTTAAATAGAATTTGCCCCTTTCCGGCGATTTAACATTGTATCGCAAATCAATGAGATCATAATATTTTTAAGTTAGAACCCCTTTGCCAAGTCGATCGCTGATTTGTTGTTCTTACGGGACTCCGATATTGCGGGATGTAGAACTTTGACATGGATGATCTGCACAATTTGTTGTGAAGCTACGAGACTATGGAGTTGTGGCACTGTGGGATTCTGGGACTGCAAGATCGTGAGACTGTAGGAGTGCGGGATCACAGGATGGCCAATATGTGGGTGTGGGATAGAGGGATGGCCGACATGTGGGATCGTGGGATGCAGGATGGGCAATATGTGGGATGCGATATGGCAGATATGCAATGAGATTATCTCCTAGACCTCCTATTTGTGATTTTATTTAAGTCTCTTCTCCTTGTTTTCTAGCTTATCATGGGTAACTTCAATAGGCCATATATTATGCTCTAGAAATCGCTTTTTGGACTTCCATAGACTGTTGGAAAGCTCTTATAGAGAGCTATGCAGTGGAGAGGGTATGATTGAGCTTTGATAGCTTCTGTGGCTTGAGAAACAATTTCAACTTTATTGTTCTTATGCATTCTAGGCAATTGATAACTTGTAAAGCAGTGAGTGACAACAACTGACAAATTTTGACAAAATGTTGCATGTTGCATGGATAACAAAGAACTCGTTCAAGTGTTTCTCTTACAAACTCCTAAAATTTAGGATTGTCTTTCAATTGTTCCACAAAAAATCGTAGCTATTGTAGTTGAGCATCTTTGGCACTTGTCTCTTCTTGAAACTAGAGCTTTAACTGATCAAAGCTCCATTGTACTTGTGCCATTTGTGTCTTCATCTGATGGTTTACATTCTTCTTTTCTTCGGTCATTTGTTGTTCTATTTTTTGTATCATATCATCTTTTTCCCTTATTAGTTGTTTGACCTCCACCTCTTTATCAATAGTATCAGATGCATAAGCACCTACAAATTGTGAAAATTTGGTCAAGTTATCTGAAGGATCCATAGGAGTATCCTTGCAAACAACATCCATTGGCTCACTGTTAGGAATTAGCACCGAGGACTGTTCTATTTTCCTTTTCTTCCTATGTCGTTTTACCACAACCCAATGCTTTGGACTCTAAAAGAAATCAAGAGGAGGAATTTCCTCTACTCTTAGAACAATTTATGTTGAGGGGAAGGCCAGGATGATTTCAATCTTTTAAGTGGCAACATATTTATCTATAGATCTATCAGTAAGCGAGTTTTGTTTAGTATTATGGGGTGTGTTGAGTATATTCTTTGTTTCAACATTTTCCTTCCGTTGTTGTCGTTTGAGTTGTCAATAAAACTGTTGCCATGCCTCATCCAGTTGGTTTTTCAAAGGGTTCTCCTTCGTGTGTACTTTAGTGGAAACATCTTCCGCTCCTTTCTCTGTTGAGGGATTTTCATATTCCTTCTTAATGTCATTTTCAGGACTCTTTTCTAGGCTTTTCTATGAACTTTTCTCTGAGTCATGCTCTAAATCGTTTTCTGAGTCATGCTGAGAGGCTTTTTTTTAACTCTAGGCTGATCTCTCCTCTAAAGTTTGTTTAGAACCATGTTTTGATTTCTCTTCTGAATTGTGCTCAGAATCGTGTTTTGAGACCATCTCTGAATCATGCTTAGAATCATGTTCTAAGCCTTTTTCCAAGCTATGGCTTGTTGTTTGTTCCTTCTGAGTACCTCGCTTAGGTATTTCTAATAGGTCCAAAGGGACCTTGAGTAAACTTTTCCTCTTATACTAGTGGAAATGGGCCAAGTCTAGTGGATTGAGTCTCAGAGTAGCAAGATGCTGAACTTGTGAAAATAGCTCAGCTGACTCAAATAGATCATCAAAATCATCCTCCTCATGGCTAAATTTCTTTATTTTAACTGAAGCATTAAAGTCGTGTGCGACCTTATTGGGGTCATACTACCTGCCAAGAATGTTAAAATGTGTTCAATTTTAAGTGAAACAGGCCTGAAACTGTGCAATGCATAGACACCACATTGAAGGGGAAAAGAAGGCCAAAGGGATTTTTTGGATTGTTTCAAGGTTTTGGTTATTTCATCCCCTACAATCTGATAAGAAATTTCCCTGGCAAGAAGCTTATTTGGTACATACCAAGGAAGGACATGAGGGGGTGCTATGCTTTCGAAAAACCTCATATAGGTAAACAAATCTTCCCCAAATCACCTAGCTACTAGAAAAATATCAATCTTGGCCTTATCGGATAACCTTGGGGCCTTCTTATCAAAAACCACTTGGTGGATGGGTAACATATATATATGAATGGGGGTAGGGTCTTGAATAGTCCACTTCCACCCCACAATTGGAAAACCGGTGGAGAAATAGACTGCATACATAATAGAAGCACTCATAAAAAATGGAGGGACTATTCGATTAGAGACAAATCACTTTTGCCTATATTCCTGAATTTTCATAGTTAGGTTATTAGACAAAATGGTACCCGAGTCCATTACAAATGATTTCAATCCTGCATCTATTAGGGGAACACACTCAACATAAAACATGGTTGTATTAACATGCCCAAATAGTATATACATCATAGATGCGACACAAGAGTAGGGAGCAACAAGAGATTCTATAGGATACATACCCGATTTCTCTTGTTTGAATTATCTTGAACTGGACTTCCATTGCTGAATTGGGTTGAATGGTTCCTCATTCTCATTCACAAAATGCTCGAGGAAGGATTTATCATATACCTTCTGTGAGTCTAGCATATGATACATTCTCTTTAGGTCTTCTGTTGTGAATGAACCAATAACCTCTTGTCTTGAAGTCTAAAATGCATGGTTCGAAATGATGATGTTGTCTATAATCCATTTTAGTGTGACAACAATTCTGTAGGAAAGAACTTGCAGCTTCAAAATAAGAATCTTCAAAAGAAGTGGTAGCATCTGTTGTTGCTTTGGTTTCAATTATTCTTGGACCCTCATTTTCCAGCAGATTGTACATAGCTTCCCAAGAGGAAGTCTCGCTATTCTTAGTGCATGTTGTGTTTGAAAATAATGGAGGCATTTCAGTTACATCAAATGTAGAGGATTGAGGTTTTGACATATCAGGTTTCTTCAAATGAAATCTACTACCATATTCTTCTAAAATTCCCATATCAATCAGAATACCCTCCACATGCTTAACATCTTTCATTTCATGTGGCTTCCATGTATTTTTATCATAAATGGTAAGGCTACTATTTGGACTAACTGCTCCATGAATTTTGTCTTCTGAAAGAAACATGACTCCATGCTTCTTAGTTAGTCCATTTTTATCCATCTCTAATGCACCACCCATGACCGGGTTTAAGTTTAAATGAGTTAACCATATTTTTTCCTTCAAAGTTTGTACAACAACATGATCATTTCGACTCTCTATAAGGTAGATGCCTCCATGTTTATGAATTATTATATTCACGTCTGCCTCTAATGTATTATTCATTTCTGGTACAATCCATTATCCCCTTTGAAGTGTGTGTGGCAATATAGTCAATGTGATTTCCTTTTTTATATAAATTCACTAACACACAATTCCCAGAACTTGCAGCCTCTTTGTTTGGAGAAGTTTCACTCTGTTTATTGCTAAATTCTAGTGTAGCTTTGTTTCTCTTCTTTAGCTTCTCCATTTCTAACTCCATTTTGATTAGTTTCATCTCAAACAACATGGAATCCATTGATTCTTCAGCATCGCTCCATAGACTCTTGTAGAGACGAATCCTTTCATCCCTTTCCTTCTATTCCGACCTAAAATCTTGTTTCAAATTCTGCAACAAGGTTTGCAACTTCTTGTGCATTATCTCATAGCACTTTTAACTTGTTATGATTGAGAAAATCTCACGGATTTCAAACTTTTTTGCATAGTGTCTGCCATATGAGACCACAAAGATTTTGAGGCAACTTGAGTATTTGTTTTTCCAACAAAAATAAGTCATCCCCAATTTGCAGGACATTTTTTGCAAAAGACTAGCCTTGAAAGAACTAGATAAATATATGAAACCACTCCCAATTTTTGGAAATTGAACATGATGAAGTCAACTGGGGGTATTCTACAAAAACCCAGATAACGTATATTTAAAAATCGACACGGTTTATCCAAAAGTGAGCCCAAAATTCATGGCTTGAAGATGCCTACGTTTGCCATGTATGTGATCTCCGCTCCATCAATTTCATATTTTCTGCAACACATCAAAAATTGAAAACCATTTGTCTTTCATGGAAATAAATCATTACAACGTCACTCCCTCTTTGATGTGTTGCTGCAAAAATTGTGCCCACTGGGAAAGCTCACATAGTGATATCAGACAATGGAAGCTCAATCTTCATAGAATGGGACAATTTCCATTGTATCGATTGGTAAATATGCTTGATTGAGATCATTTGGGCATTGATAATTAATAAGAAGCTAAATATTGAAAAGAAACACAACTACAAAGCACTACTGCTACGATAACTAATACCAAGTTGAAGCCACCCATGGGATTTGAAAATTTATTTCTAGGCTGATCACATAGGCTTAATTGAAAATTTGAGAAATTATCCTCAATATCCGCTAAAATGTGTGATATGATTATTCATATTATTGATCAATAGAAAAATTTTAGAAGTCCTCCTTAATTGTAAAATACTAGTTGAATCCTATCTCGGCCACTTGTTTGGCAAGGCGATGACTTATATGCAAATATCCAGACATCCAGACTATTTGATATTATAAATACACAAACATCTATTATAATGTTTGTCCATAAAATATGAAAATTTCTCTACCTTGCTTGGTGTTCTTAAACATTATATACAACCCAGTTTTGAAATAAAAGGAATAAGAGAAACAGGGCCAATGTATTTTATGTTTTGATCTCCCTTGTAATTTATTGTTGATTTGGTAATTGACTAACATTGATGGCATGCATACATAGCATGATATAGAGACTTGGAGATTGAAGACTTTGAGAAAGGTGATCGTCTAAATTGGCTTCATTTACATATGAGGCGATTCTGGATTTCTTCTCCTTGAAAAGCTTCAATGCAACAAATTATGTATAAATAAAAGAAGAATGACCAAAATGAAACATGACCATGAAATAGATTCCGTCAGAATCATAAAATCTTTCATTGCTTTGGTGGAAAAGAATATTAGCCCTGAATAATATTCTTGTATATGAAAAGGTCAATAGCATAATATTTCCCATGAAGCACAATTTTTTAATATATATATAGATATATTAAATAAAAATTATAAGCATTGTGTTTCAAAAGAATTTGGCCTCATAACATCATCGAAACAACCTTCATCAAAATAAGCCCTTTATTTTTTAGTTTTGACTACTGTCCCCAATTCTCCCTCAAAAAATTAATTTTTTGACTGCGCACAATATATCTACCACATATTGGCTCCAAAATGGGGACAACTCTTTGCTTGCAGAGTGTTGAGAACTGTAGACTAGTAGCATCAGTTGGGCATGGAATCAAATTCTTTGAAAACTCTATTTTATAAACTCTCCATGAAGCCTATTTTTGTTGGACAATTGCTCCTTATTTTCTAATTTAACACGAAGACAAAACTTAAATGCTCAACTTTTGAGCTTATTTATGTATAGGCTTCTACTTATGTACATGTATGATCTCAATCAAGTGAAGTCAACCTTCCAATGGTACCATGTTAACATTTTAATTTTGGATCGAAGACCATTCTCCCTATGAATTTTGAAAATACAATCCATCCCGAACAAAAAATAAATTATGCATCAGGGAAGCTTACAACAAAAATTAGGGATATATCCACAAAATGATATGTCTTGGCTACTAATAAATTTCTCCATCTAATCTGCCACATGATCTTCAAAAGTATGAAAAATATATTGTCTTGATCAGCTCCAAAAATTTATTTACCTTTGAAATTTCTTGTTGGAATATGATTTCTACTGGAATAATATGCTGAATAAAAAAATCAACAACATTCTTAAGAAAAAGAAATATGTCACTTTTATGTCTCCATGTTTCACCTTTGAGCTTTGAATGAAAATTCTTTTTAATTATGACCTTAGAAATTGAAAGAAAATTTTCGATATCACTATATGAAATATGGCCAAATTCAAGTGGATTGGTTACCTCTAATTCATGGGAAACATTGTGTCCTTTAATACAATGATAAACAATCTCTTTATCATCTTCTTCTTTACACAAGATATCATTTTCTGCTATGAAAAATGGCTTAACATACTGCTATCCAAAGTTTCCCATGGCTATTTTTATTCTTTATTTTCAAAACTAAACTGAAGTTAAAACCTTCATCCTTTTCTTCATCTAAATCATATGTGTCATAAATAGGAGCAGCATCAAAATTTACAAGATAAGACCCTGAGGATTAATCTGGAGCTCAATGATTCTGGTTTTTCTTGACTACTAAATAATGGCTTTTGATGCAGATGAGAACATTGATCATCTTTATTGCTCTCTTGATTAACTTTAAGCGTGGTCAACAAACCTTCAACTTGTAGATTTGTGACAGAATGATTTTCTTTAAATTGTCCATCATCTTTTTCAGGGAAATGTTGTTCCTTATATCCAAAGACTTCTTCACAAATAAATTGTTGTATTTCATTCTTGTCAATTGCTTCAACTGTCTTATAAACTTCTCCAAAATTGAAATATTCATAGAACTCTTATAAAAGAATTTCTTATGGATATAAGGTTCAAAAAAATTAATTGAATTCAATATGAAAATTCTTCAAAGAATTTATACTCAAACGAGGCAAAGATTTATACCATGTTCTAGCATCTTCATCCAATGAATAAAAATACAATTTCATTTGTGTGTCCTATTGAAAGATTCGTTGTTGGTCCTGTTGAAGGGAAAACATAGCACCCTCATTATTTAACTTATTTGCTTCAAATAATGGGGACCCTTTCCATTAATTTTTGGCTAAATCACCTTTTAATATTTTCTTTTGGTTAAGTGTCTTACAATTTTGCCATTTTTTCATTTTCATCGGCTTTCTATTTTGATCACTTCATTGAGTTTGATTTTTCACTAGCTTTCCATCGGTATTTGTTTCGTCTCATTTGGTTACATAGTTTGCAAATGGTGCTCATCTGAAGTTCGATAATTTTTATTGCCTCGGTTAAAAAATGTACAAAATATATATTATTTTAATTTTTGTAATTAAATTAGTAATTCATTGTCAATATTAATCCTTAGTTAATATTTTCTAATTTCTTTATTTTTCACTAACTGTCCTACAAAATCGCCAGTGAAATTGTAGAACAATTAAAAAATGTGTTTTCGAGATCTCAGTAATTTATTCCAATTCCTAATTTTAAAAGAAATTACGAGACTCGAATTCTCAAAATTGCAAAGTGGTTGTAGTTCATTTTGTAGAATTTTTAATTCCACTCCAAGTGGACCCCACTTGACCTCACCTCCTCCCTTCCTATAAAAAAAGAGATTCCCGATATAAATCTTTCGATATTTGAAACCTCCAATTTAATTCCTCTGATATTTGAAATGTCTGATTTAATTCCTCTGATTTTCAAAAGCTCCAATATCTCGATACCGGAATATCGACGTATCAGAGTTTTCATTTTATCTACATTTTTAAAAGTTTCAATATTACAAGACCTTCAAACTCTAATATGATTTTATGTGGTGATTATTTCATTTTAACCTAAAATTTTCACTTGCCTCCTTATGACTCCCAACCTCCACTACTGCATCACGCTTACCTCCTCCCTCATCTCCTTATCACTCCAACTCACATCCCTAATCCTCCTCCTCTATACGTAAACTCACATCCTCCTCCTTTTTCAATACACTCCCAAGCATCCATGTTTAATGTTTTTCAATGGAATTTTGGTATTTAAAATTATAATAATATATATATTAATATTATAATATTTTATATTTTAATTATAATTATAATTTTAATATAATATAATTCTAATTCTAATTAACTTTTAATCCATTTAATTTATAATTAATTAATTTAATTACAATTAAATTAGTAGTAATTAAAAAATAATTATAATTTAATTTAGGATTAGATTTTAATTAAAAATCTTATTTTTGTGTCTATGGAACAAATTTTCCAAAATTCTAGCAGTTTTGACACTTCAACTTTGGAAGCTCATAAATTGAGTTTTACTTGGCCAAATGAGGTTTAGGATGGCTCGATGGATAGATAAAATCATGGAGAATATTTATGAAGTAGTTTCATAATTACATTTGATCATTTCATGAGTCTAAAATTTAACAAAAGATCAAGCTCTCAGTTTTTAAATAAAATCTATTTTTTGAGTTTAATTTTCTACATTTCATTTTCTCATAGTCTCTATTGAGTGCAGATCCATTCAACTATTTTCTCCTTGATCGATTAGATATTTATAGAGATCAATGGAAATTTCAAATTTCTTTTTATTTATTTATTTAATTAAGTATTGATTATAGATATTTTGTATTCCAGATTGATATTTTGATTTTAATTTGTATTTTAATTGGTTTTGATAGGAATAAAATTGAAGAGATGAGGAAACGAAGATTTCAATCAACAAGATTTCTCCAAAAATAGAAGAATAGGAATTTGAACC
Source organism: Pinus taeda (assembly GCA_000404065.3). Classification (NCBI taxonomy): domain Eukaryota; kingdom Viridiplantae; phylum Streptophyta; class Pinopsida; order Pinales; family Pinaceae; genus Pinus; species Pinus taeda. Next base: position 18,641 of record APFE030813413.1, on the reverse strand, counting down.
AATGAAAATGGTTGGAGCGGAATTTTTCTTCAATCTTTCTCCTATTTGGAATTCATTTTGTAAATTATAAATAATAGTTTGTAGAATGAGTAAGGGACTTCTCTTCTCTTCAATTTTGGAATTCTTAAAACCACTATTGTAATAGGAATTTAGAGTTGTAGGTGAGAGGAGAGTAAATATAAGATATTAGGGATAATTGAGGATTTTTCTTTTGCATTCTGAACTATGTTTGGAGAGCAGATCTTGCACTATTACAGCTCTTGTTTAAATAGCAAAGTTCAAGCATTGTAAAGGACTGTTGGAGATTAGAGCTAGAGAAACAGTTTCAATAAATTGGTATTAAAAATACTATTGTTTTTCATACTAATTTTAGTTTATAATGGTAGAAATGTGTCATTTTTATTCATATTTGTGCACTATTGTCAATGTGAGTAATTTTCCTCAATACTATGTTATTATTTATCTCTGCTCTTGTGGGTTGAACTCTGATTTGTGAATAACTATTTGCCCATAAATCAGTCTTTTAATTCTGATTTAATAAACAATAATATTTTGTAAAGTATTTCCTTATATTATTGTTTAATCATTCGAGTTATTGATTTAATAACCATCATCATTTTGTGAACTAAAATGTTGTTGATTAATTATCTCAATTAATAGATTTCTGAACATAGTGTGTTTTGGTATTCATAATATTATTTAATTGAACTACTTCATTAGCTTGATATTCATTATAAGCTAGACATATTTAAATCCCAATCATTTAAATACTTTTCTCTTGGTTGGGTTAGATCTACATCTTCCTAATCAGTATAGGCTTAAGATCTTTTTCCTTTTTCTTTCTATTCTAGAATTAATTTTCATTTAGATTTAATTCTACATTCCTAGAAGTCCTCTTATTAAAGAGGCAAAATTTAGTTGTGATTATGCTGAGCCCCAGATCAACTTAAGGATCACTTTATTGCCTAATCATTAAGAGGGTTGATTTGTTGTTTCTTCTCTATTGGTAGGTGAAATTCATACTTTATGCTAGTGGAGATAGATAGAGAGTAACTAGACCTAGTTTAACTAGTCAAAACCACCATTTCAATAGAAAAGGAGCTGCTCTAAGTTCCTAACCGGGTGGTCTCCCTTATAATGTCCTAGGCAGAAATTTTCGAGCCTTCAACATTTTTGGCACTAGGAGGGCCTACAACTTGTTGTCTTTTGGATTTTTTTTATTTTAAAGTTTTATTTTAATCACAATGGTTCCTCGCAAACTTCCAATTTGGATTTGTATCTCTAGACATGCATCTGCTAATACTCCACCGGAAATAGTAAACACTTTTCAAAGTTAAAGTTTAAAAGTAATAGGAATACTTCTACATTTAGTCATGCTTTATAGTTCATTCAAAAATTTACAAATTCTACTTTTCATAATATTGATAAAAACATTTTATGCTGGATTTTTACTCTTACATTCTCCAGAAAAGCTAGAAACTGGTGTCAATCTCTTCCAATTGCCTCTATTCATAGTTGGTATCAATTTATCACAATGTTCTTTTATAAATTTGATGGTTATGAGTATGAATGGCTATGTGATCAATTTGAAGATCTATGAAGATTTGAAAATGAATCTCTTTTAGATTTTACTGTTAGATTTCAATTAATTTGCTTGAGATTCAAAGCTGAAGGTAAATCTTCAGAAATTGAATTGATAGATTGGTTTGAATATATTTGTTCTCTTCCTCCAATTTCAAATCCATATGAAACAATTGCAAGCTTTGATTACTCTCCTTCAACTTCTAGTAATATTATCAAAAATTCTGATATAGAGGTGCATATTAATCATGATGAAGTGGCCTCAGCCATGTATGATAAATTCCTAAATTTAGTACACACCTCTTATAGTATTAATGATAATCATGCTAATGAATCATTTTCACAAATCTTACAAGAATTTGATAATTAATTGCAAGAATTTGATAATTAATTGCAAGAATATAATAACAACAATCTTGAAGGACCATCTTCCATGAAATATAAAAATCACTATGAGTTAAATTCATAAAAACAGATTATAAATCAGCAAGTACAAGCAGAAATTGAAGTTTCCAATAATATGAGATCTGTTGTAAAAATTTATAAATTTGATAATGTTGATCAAAAGAAAAATTCAGGGCAGCCAATCAGTGTTCAAGAAAGCATTAATAGACAAATGAATGGTCATAAATATGAAATTTGCAATGGAAATATTTTACAAGAATCTGAAAATAGAGATATTTTTAAATTCATTGCTCCCGATTCTCATTTTCACCTCTATCTTGATATTTTTGCTGATAGAAATTTATCTTCTCTTTACTTCAATGTTGTTTCAGAAAATAGAGAGTTGATGTAAATGAATTTCCTATTAGTTTTTATCACGATAGAGAATCATGCATTGATAATTCTTCTGACATTAATGAACATGTGCTCCATATTCCTTCTTGTTTTAATACATTGGATGAGATTGAAGGGAATTATAGATAGTGTTGTGAAGTTATTTATGATAATTACTCTAAGATTGAGGATGTTGATATGTCTTTTTCTCAAATGAATCCTCATGATCAAATTCAAATCACATGTGAAAATGAAGAACACTTTAACTTAGAAATGATTTCAACTAGTTCTAATTTTCAAACAATTAATCATACTAATGATTTCAACATTCAAGAACCCATTCCAATCTATGATTTTTATGATGATTGAATTATCTCTCATATTCATAGTCTTGACCCTCTCTTTAATTCACAAGTTGGTGTTGGTAATCATTTTAATTCCATTATTTTGACCAATCCTTGTGAAGAGGAAATTACTTCAAGTCAATCCCAATTGTGATGTAACAATAATTGTATTACTACTGCAGATAACAATTTGTTTTTGTTCTTTTTCCTTCAATTATTTTGTTTGATTTTATAATTACTTTATGTTTTCATTTTTCAATTTTTATATATCTTATCCTAGCATATTGAGTGGTTCATTATTGAAAAATCGGTTGATGCATTGCTTGAATGGGAAAATAAAGTTTCAAATCATAATCATGAACATTGTTAGTGTCTATGAGTCATCAGATATCAAATGTACTCTTTCAATATGGTCTATAATGTCCTAGGTCAAATTGTTATAGTTTCAAATAAATTTCCAAACAAAATTTGATCATTGGTAAGTGTCTAGGTCATTACTACTCCCTTCATTCTCATGGTCAATAAATGTTGTCATTGTTAGGTCATCATTCCTTGGAAGAGTGTCTTAGTCATCATTCTGGTTATCATTCCATTTGGTGTTATCATTACGTCAGGTCATTTGAAAAATTCATGTAAAAAGTCATATTGCCACATAGATCATCACCATAGGGAGTAGTAATAGGAAAAGTGGTCTAAAGGATTCTTAAGGCATATTTATTTCCTTATGAAGATATAACACTGCATAATAAAGTGACAAGTTGCTACACACCATCCTACCCTTCAGGTTTCCAAAAAGACAGATGATGTCACCATTCCATTTGGTGTTATTATTAGGTCAGGTCATTTGAAAAAGTCATGTAAAAATTCATATTTCCACATAGATCATCACCATAGGGAGTAGTAATAGGAAAAGTGGTCTAAAGGATTCTTAAGGCATATTTATTTCCTGATGAAGCTATAACATTGCATAATAAAGTGACAAGTTGCTACACACCATCCTACCATTTAGTTTTCCAAAAAGACAGATGATGTCACTGCATGAACTAAGCAAAAAAGTGATTTCAAACTCATAAGAAGACCACTCAAAGATTTTTATTGTTCATTCCACCTTTATTGAGCTCCTATCCATCATCAAACTACATCGTAATCACCACATCATCAATTTTCATCCTCAAAATACATTTTTCACCTCCTTCGTTGCGTTTCTGGAAGCCCATACTGCACTTCTGGCAGCTCGCTGCGCTTTGGGCATTGGAGGGAAATTTTTTTTACAAAGGTTCTCTTCAATAATTTCAAGATCCAACATCTCTTTGATAAGTAAGTGGACACCAGTGACCTCTCACATTCATCAGTTTCTTTAGAAATGTAGTGGAAATCCGTCTCTTAGGGTTTCGCTATGCTTTTGTCTTCTCAATGATTTTACTTCACTGCATTGGTGAAACTCTTAGTTTTCCTACTTTACTACACTCACCCACACTCTACACACCTCCTCTAATCTTTCCCCACATCCACTCCCTTCATTTACCTTGTTTTCCTAGTAAACCCTAGCCTACATTACGCTTATGGCAGTTTCTAGGTTAGGGTTGTGTTTTACACATTTCCACCCCTTCCGCTCACTCTTTCTAATAACTTACACTTCCCTACACTCCCTAACACCTATCCCGACCCCATAGAATTTTCCCATTAATTTACATAGCCCCTAACCCTTCTATTCCCTCTCCTCAATAGAAAGGTCTCTTTTCCCCTATTTTCCTAAAGCAAACCCTACCCTCCCTTCCTACATAGCTAGAGTTTTACCATGAAAACTGACACCATGGATAATGAAAAGAAAACATACAACAAAGGAGGCCAAGTGTCCAGATTTGAGCCAACTCACACCCATTAAATCATGGGCTCATATTTCATCAAGAAATCCTTTCAAGATGTGGGTCACCTAGGTTTTTGTGAAAGGATTCAGGAGATAGGTTACCATGTCAAGTTGACAAGCCTTTTTTCCACCAACTTCAGGAGTGATAAGGTCAACATGTAGAAAATCTGATGTGTAGGTTAACCTGATAATGCAATATAGATCAATGTAAAATATTATAACCTACTTCTACTATCAATTTGCGAAAGCATAAAGATTGAGCTGAACAATATAACCAGAAGAAGAAGAATCAATGCACAATACACATGAAAATACTTTGGGGAAAGCCTCAGCTAAAGACCCCACTATTTGTATTGTCATGCAAGGTGGAAATAAATGGGAATTATACAAAGCCTTAGCTCTCATAGCTAGCCAGCTCTTAGTACATGCTCAGAGGTAATCACAACTTCTCTCAAGCCTTCCTCTCAACCCTCCAAGCTCCTATTTCCTTGCGTTGTTCCTCTGGGATGATTCTCCTTCAACCAAGTGGAAAACCTCTTCTACCTGGTGGATAATCACCTGATCTCACAGAGCATCAGAACTGTGTAATACTGAAAGAATGATTCCTTCTGCATGCATGAGTTTTTTTTATAGGAAAACACATGCAACTAATAGTACATTGTCCTTGACTTTAATCTCAATTGGCTCTTTCTCAGAATAGACATGCATGAGTTTCTGATGAGGGAATCTTCAGTTAACTGGAGTACACTAGTTGAGTGAATTCAATTGATTGTTAACTCTCTATTAGTTCCTCAAACAATTTGGAACTAATTTAACTCGACTTAACTAAGTAAACTGAGTTAACTAATTACAACTCAAATATAACTCAATATTATCTCCTTAATTTAAGGGATAACTCTTGCATGACTTCAGAAAGACTTCTAACTTGAATTTATCCAACTAATTAAGTCAAAATAACTTAATTAATTATTTCCAAGTAGTTGTTAAGACTAAATTCAATTTTAATTCACAATTTATTTCAAGGACAATTTAAATTGGAATTTCTGGATTCTATTTTTATCATTTCTTGTTGCTATTTCAACACTCCCTCTCAACAAGAAAGGAATTCAACTCGATCTCGATCATGAACCTTTGGAATGTTATCCATGCAACACTTGTCTCTAGTGTTGTTGCTCCAGCAACTCCAGAAACAAAGAAAACATCCAACCTGAATTAGTATGATGCATCTGTCATCAAAGTCTCAGATTGTTATTGCCTCTGTCAACTGAAAACTTTGCGCTTCTGCTAACTCTCCCTTTCTACATTATTGTCAATCTTTCTCTACGCTTTTTAGTATCTGATTACTCTAGCCTCTGTCACTTTGATCTCTGATGATCCATGTGGCTCCAGAGACACACATAGGACAAAGAGGACTCAAGAAAGCTCAAAAATCAAAATTTTTTGATTATTCTTGAACTAGGACTAGAGTGCAGATCTCGTGGTCCTGATCGTGGTGGTGTGAACGGTTCATCAATCCGAGTCCGGATGAGAAAGTTAGAAGTATTCAAAGTTGGGTTGATTTTTTGCTCACTTTGCAGGCTTAAGGAGGCCACAATTTGGATAAAACCCAGCCACCAAATTTCGGCAAACTCCGACCAAGTTATGGGAGAAATTGTGGCTTAGTTAAAAAGACTCCTACGACTTAAAAACGAAATTTCAAAAAATGCATATTAATTTGTTTTAAGCCAAATATATATATATATATATATATATATATATATATATATATATATATATATATATATATATATATATATATATATAATATATATATATATATATATTATTATATGGTGGCGGGCCACCACCACCGCCACCCCTCAATTCCCATAACAAACATATTAAAATATGGTGGCAAGTGGTCAAACCCCACCACCACCATAACCATCCAAACAATATGTTAATGGGGTTGGGTTTCAGTTGACCGAGAATCCTTCCCCAACATAGTTAATACACCACTATGGCAATAAGTGTGCCAGCGGGGGTTGAACCCGCCCAGTCCACGTGGTCAGCCCCCAAGTGGGTGACCCCAAACACAATACAAAATAAAACAAAATTCCAAAAATAGTGCAACAAAAGGGCAGAGGGAGGTTTGAACTTGTGACCTCCACCCACCAAACATAGCATGCCACCGTTGAGCCACGAGGGCCAGCATTGATAAATCCACTCAGTAATTTATATATGTACCTCATTTTCACAATGCATGGGACAGATGGAGGAACCAAGAGTGGGCACGAATTTCGAGATAGAGGAGGCAAAATCTTGGCACGCAATTCGAGGCAATGTTTTGCAAGAGGGGTGAAATTTCATTTTGTCATATTTTGACAAATTTTATATGTTTTCAGCACTTCTCGACGCCACGAACACAATGGAATTTTCCATTTCTCCATTAGAGTTCTACATTTTTTGGCCATTTTTCAATATGCAGGTCAAACCATGATCACTGCAAAAATAGGGAGTGGAAACATGATCCTTGAAATTTTCCCAGGGAGGTAATTTTTCTCCATGTTGGAATATAGTCAAGTTTATAGTCGTTTTTCACAGTTTTCCATAGGGATCACAATGGTGAGGGTAGATTCACCTTTTGAGTAGCATATTTCTAGTCCACCCATGGATCAGAATCTTTGAGGAATCTAGGGGGAATTTAAAAGATTCCTTGAGCCCCAGATTCTCAATTTCTTAGAATTCAAAAATTGGACAGTCGATTTTGCACTATTCGATGCCAAAAATCTGATGGTGCATTTAGATTTCTCATTTTCTCATTTTATTCTTCAGCCACTTTTCTAAGTGGAGTCCAGGTGTCAACATTCATGTGCAAGCAGCAATTTCCATGCGATTGATGATGTGAGATCGATGGCACGAACATCTTCAGCAGTTTGACATCTGCTTCTTCAGATGGCCCCTAGTTGTAAGGTATATGCATTGCGTTCATGTACTTATTTTACTATGCATTATGTTGCACAGATCCCTGTTTGATGGTTAATGTGCGATCTTGTTTCTTACTCGTTTTTATGATTCCTGCTTGATGTGATGTGGAATCATTTGTGTGATGTACTTGTTGTCATGATTTATCATGTTGTGTTTTGAGATCTCTTTGTTGTATGTTGATGGGATACTCATATTGTCGTCATGCATGTTTACAATGAGATCCCTTTTATGCCATGTTGGCGGGATGCTCATCATGCATGAGTTTTGTGTCATACTGATAGGAGTATTTTGACTGAGAGTTCCTGTAGCAGAACATCTCTTGGCGCCACTCCTGCATGAGGGAATTTTCTTTGTATGATCACGACATCACCTCTTATGTACATCATCACTATTGACAACACTTAATGTAGTGGCCTACACCATCTTGACAGTAGGGCCCATAGACGTAGTCCCTCCTGGACGAACTCCATTATCAACAACTTATGTTTTTATGTTGTTGATGAATGTCTTGTTCCTCTTCTTTACAACATGCAGATGTATTCATTTATGTTCTTTTAAAAATGCAATTTAACGCATCATGAAAGTAAAGGGTCTTGCAAGGGTCCTTTGCCACACCTGGACCTGGATCAAGGGGTTTAGAGTAGTCTTTGCATTGATGTAAATTGCAGGCATGAACAATGGAATGTGTAGCGACAGAGGATGAAAAAATGATGTACAAGACCATGCTCAAAATTTCCAAAAGGGTAGAGATAATGTATGAAACTCTACAGAAAGAGACAGAGGAAAAGGAGTGATTGTGGCTTTAGTTGCAAGCCATAGAAGAGGCCATGGAAGAACTGAAGCAAAACAAACATACTTCAAATAGAGAACGGTGAATTGAAGATGCCTCTACATGAAGAGAAAGAGGAGAAACATAGTTTGCTACGACAGTTGCAAGCAAAGGATGAGGCCTTGGAAATGCTATTGCATGACCCATGTGAGGTAAAATGTAATTCTCTAAATTCATGCATGTTCCCTGATGATGATTTCACTATTTTTGAAAATCATACCACAGGAATTGGCTCCAAACTGTTGAAGAGAATGGGGTATGAAGGAAAAGGCTTGGGAGTTATTGGCTAAGGCATTGTTAACCCCATCAAAGTAGAAGAATTACCCTGTCGAACAGGACTTGGATTTGTTAGAAAGGAAGTTGGGGAATGCACTGAGACAACTAGCGAACCACCAACAACGGATGATGAGAAGCCCTCATCAGTTCTTTCCAAATCGACAGAGGAGGTAAAAAATGTTGATTTCCTTTCGGTTTCATATTCACATAGTAGGATTTCTATTGGAGATGTGGAGATCCCAATTACAGGGACAAACATGAGGCTCCTTACCAGGACAAAGCACGAGAAGGAAGAAGAACTTGGTGTTAACAACCAAGGCATAACTCAACCATTGGAGGTTATGTAAAGACTTCAATTTGCAGGCTCGAGATACACCAAGGGAGAATGCTCGAAGGTGTCATATTCTTCCGAGACATAGTTGAAATCGTCGAGAAAAGAGAATGATGGGAACGCACCCCCATCATTCCATGACAGTTTCTATTGCAGGGAAAGAGCTGAGACAAGCTCTCCTTGCCATACTTACACCGGATATGACAAGGGAAGGTATAACCACTCTTGACATTCGAATGTTCATTTCTATTATGATTGTGTTTTTAATGATGAACATAAAACATGGAATCGAAAAACATGTACCTTTTGTGGAATACATAACCATACATTTTCCAAGTGTTGGAAAATAATAGTAGCAAAAACAAAGATGAGGCGTGAAAGATCCTATCAATAGCAGGTAAAGAAACATGTTAAGTAGATCTGGAGGAAGAAAACCTATTGCAGTCATTGCGATAGAATTGGCCATCAAAGAGCCATTTGTTGGAGGCTCCATCTAGAGCAGCGCCTTAAAGACAAAGCATCGGTGCGTGAACCAGGTGAAGCAGTTGTTCGACAAGTAAAGCCGCCACAAGGAGGTGACCAATTCACCTTGATAAGTGAAAAATGGTTTCTAGACATGTTGTCATTTCATGGTCATGCTTTTGTGAATCACTTGTTGCATTTTAAAATGTAAAAGTGAATAAGTGTTTTCCATCACTTGTTCAGCAACAATGATGTCTAGTCTTACTTTGAGTTGCATTTTACACTCTAAAAGTGACGTTGTGTTTCCATCACTTATCAAAGAAAATAGTGTTTTGCCTTCTTATTGTAAATCATGTGTTGCAGTGATGATGTTTTTTCCATCACTTGTTGAAGCAACAATGATATGTTGGCCTTGCTTTCATATTTGGGGTATTTCATCCATCTTGTTGTAATCTTGACCACCAAATATGTGTTATAAACTCGTGGCAAGTGTGGGATGCTTGGGTCGTTAGTAGGTCATGTCAATCAAGCATGTAATTTGAAGAATTGTACTACAGGTTGCAAAAGTAGCAGGTGTCGGCTCATCGTGTAAGGCTCTAAAGAACAAAGGTGAAGGAGATGGAAGCGAGATCTTTCAGGACGCTTGTGATGCAGACAAGGTACAAAGAAGTTGCAGGTTATTTTTCATGCTTTTGGAGGACCAAAAACTCCTCAGTGGGGAGGATTGATACAGGTGGCTCTAGAGAAATGCACAAGACAAAGAGGACTCAGGAAAGCTCAAAAATCAAAATGTTTAGATTATGGTTGAACTACGACCAGAGCGTAGATCTCGTCGTCCTGATCACAGTGGTGTGAATGGTTCGTCAATCTAGGTCCAGGTGAGGAAGTTAGAAGCAGTCAAAATTGGGTTGACTTTTTGCTGATTGGGTAGGCTTAAGGAGGCCACAATTTGGATAGAACCCGGCCACCAGATTCTGGCAAACTCTGGCCAAGTTCCAGGAAAAATTGTGGCCTAGTTAAAAAGACTCCTACGACTTAAAAACATAATTTCAAAAAATGCATATTAATTTGTTTTAAACAAAAAAAATAAAAAATATCGTGGCAGGCCACCACCCCCACCACCCCTCAATTCCCATAAAAAACATATTAAAATATGGTGGTGAGTGGTCAAACCCCGCCACCACCATAACCATCCAAATAATATGTTAACGGGGTTGGGGTCCCGTTGACCAATAACCCCGCCCTAGCAGACTTAACACACCACTATGGCGATAAGGGTGCTAGCAGGGTTCGAACTCACCCAGCCCACGTGGCCGGCCCCCAAGTGGGCGGCCCCAAACTTAATACAAAACAAAATAGAAATCCAAAAATAGTGCAACGAAAGGGTGGAGGGGGGTTTGAACTTGTGACCTCCGCCCACCAAACATAGGATGCCACCTTTGAGCCACGAGGACCAGTGTTGATGAATTCGCCTAGTAATTTATATATATACCTCTTTTTCACAATGCATGGGACAGATGGAGGAACTAGGAGTGGGCACAGATTTTGAGACAGGGGAGACAGAATCTTGGCACGCAGTTCAAGGAAACATTTTGCAGGGGGGTGAAATTTCATTTTGTTATATTTTGACAAATTTTATATGTTTTCATCACTTCTCAACACCATGAACATAATGGTGTTGTCTATTTCTCCATTAGAGTTCTTCTTTTTTTGACCATTTTTCAGTATGCAAGTGGAACCATGATTGTTGCAGAAATAGGGAGCGGAACCATGATCCTTGAAATTTTCCCGAGCTAACTTTTCTCCATGTCGGAATATAGTCAAGTTTATAGTCGTTTTTCATGGTTTTCCACAGGGATTGCAATGGAAAGGGAAGATTCACCTTTTGATTTGCATATTTCCAGTCCACCATGGAGAATAATCTTTGAGGAATCTAGGGGGAATCTAAAAGATTCCTTGAGCCCCAGATTCTCAATTTCTTAGAATTCGAAAATTGGACAGTCGATTTTACACTATTCAACGCCACAAATCTGATGGTGCATTCAAATTTCTCATTTTCTCATTCTATTCTTAAGCCACTTTTCTAAGTGGAGTGCAGGTGTCAACATTCATGTGCGAGCAGCCATTTCCATGCGATTGATGCCGTGAGATCAATGGCACGAACAACCTCAACAGCTTAACATCCGCTTCTTCAGATGGCCCCTGGTTGTGAGGTATATGCAATGTGTTCATGTACTTCTTTTATTATGCATTGTGCTGCATAGATCCATGTTTGATGCTTGATGTGGCATCTTGTTTTTTACTTGTTTTTATGATTCCTGCTTGATGTGATGCGGAATCATCTGTGTGATGTACTTGTTGTCATGATTTATCTCGTTGTGTTTGAGATCCCTTTGTTGTATGTTGATGGGATACTCATATTGTCGTCATGCATGTTTACATTGAGATCCCTTTGATGCCATGTTGGCGAGATGCTCATCATGCATGAGTTTTGTGTCATAATGATAAGAGTATTTTGACTGAGAGTTCTTGTAGTGGAACATCTCTTGGTGCCACTCCTGTGTGAGGGCATTCTCCTTGTATGATCACGACATCACCTCTTATGTACATCATCACTATTGATAACACTTAATGCAGTGGCCTACACCATCTTGACACCAGGGCCCAAAGACATAGTCCCTCCTAGACGAACTCCGTTATCAACAGCTTATGTTTTTATGTTGCTGATGAATGTCTTGTTCCTCTTATTTACATCATACAGATGTATTCATTTATGTTCTTTTAAAAATGCAATTTAACACATCATGAAAGTAAAAGGTTTTGGAAGGGTCCTTTGTCACACCCAAACCTAGATCATCTGACTGCATCAATCCCACTGATTCCTCCCGCTACTATCTACTTTAGGCTCCCATAGCAAGGTACGATCCATGAGATAAAAGCTCTCAATGGACCCTACTCAATTTCAGCCTTCGAGACTATCACTTCACATCGCCCCACCTCACACCTGGAGGTATGGTTGCATGTGATCCCTCTTCCCACTTGGATCGAAATTCCCCCTAATTTAGGTATCTGCATGAGTGGATCTCTTCACTTGGTCGCCTCTCTGCTTCTCTAGTTGTGGCTCCTCCACAATTGTTTGATACTTCTTCTAGGGCTGCGGGTTGAGAGGTAATTTACTTTCCCTCTCAACCACCAAGTCTCTAACATTTTCCTTGCTCCTCAAAGCTTTGCATGCATCTTGAACCTCAAGAGCATACAACTTCTTAACTTGTGAACCGATCTGTTTCACATGTCTCATTTTGATGTGTCTAAGGAAAAATTTTCCCTTACTAAAAAACACATCATAGCCACGGTCTTCCAATACCACGACTGAAACAAGATTCTTCTTTAGTCTAAGAACATACATCACATCTGTCAAGGTGATAGGAGGTACATGCTCCCTCTGAAAAGCAACTGTGCCCACTCTTGAAACACTATACTTTCCGTCACCACCCATCTCTATGTGCATCTTGAGGTCTTTCTCCTCCGTGGCACTAAATAAACTTTTATCACTAGTCATGTGGAATAAGGCTCCACTATCAAGATACCAAACACAACCCATCATCGATGACACCATGCATGTGATGAGGGTAAAGTCCATTTTAAAATGAGAGGCTAATGTCTCACCTTCCGATCCTTCTGAGGATCCCTTATTGGACTTCTTCGATGGGAAATTAGTCGCATAATGTCCCATCTCATGATAATTCAAGCATATCACTTTAGACTTTTCACCCTTATTCCCTCCATGAGAAGAATTTGATCTGGAATGGGAAGCCTTCCCATTCCCTTTCCTTGCCTTAGTTGCTAAGGCCATATTTTCTTCATCATCATCCTTGGATGAAGAACCATCTCGTGTGCTCCTCCTGATCTCCTCTTGCATTAGATTTGAACATAGTCGTTCCCAATCTGACAGTTTCTTCCTTCCATTCATAGAGTCCTGGTAGCTATTCCAGCTCTTTGGAAGGCCAATGAGGGAGAGGCTCACCATATCATAATTGGCAATAGTTATTCCCACACTGCTAAGCTCATCTACACAAGTGGTGAGATTGTTCAGATATGTGGAAATAGTATCGCCCTTCTCCATGTTGATTCTTCGAAGCTTATCCTTGAGCACCAATCTCCTCTGGTCGCTACTGTTCTGGTAGAGGTCCTTCAATGTCTTTCACATTGAAAATGGATTATCCTTCCCATGGAGACTTGAGACAATATGGTCTTGAACTCCCTCAAGGGTGATCTATCTCACCTTCGCCACACACTTCTTCCACTCAACCAACTCTTGTGCATTAGTTGAAGTTGGCTTTTGGATTTCTTGATCAATGAAATCCTTCAAGCCATTGTCTTCTAATACAGCCTCCATTGTATCTTTCCATGCTATGTAATTCGAGAAACCTTCCAAGTCATACTCGAGTCTCAAGCCATAGAATGCCATTGGCCAAACTTGAAGTATGATAAGAATTCGATTTGCACCTGCAACCGTGAACTTCAAACTTTGAATTCTCTTCTTCGTATACACTTCATAGCTTCGATAAACTTGGCTCTGATACCATGTAGAAAATATGATGTGTAGGTTAACCCGATAATGCAATATATATAAAAGAAAAATATTATAACCTACTTCTACTATCAATTTGAGGAAGCTTAAGGATCGAGCTGAATAATATAACCAGAAGAAGAAGAATCAATGCACAATACACATGAAAATATTTTGTGGGAAAGACTCAGCTAAAAACCCCACTATTTGTATTATCATACAAGGTGGAAATACATAGGAATTATACAAAGCCTTAGCTCTCATAGCTAGCCATATCTCAGTACAATCCTCATAGATGCTCACAGGCAATCAAAGCTTCTCTCAAGCCTTCCTCTCTGCCCTCCAAGCTCATATTTCATTGTGTTGTTCCTCTGGGATGATTCTCCTTCAACCAAGTGGAAAACCTCTTCTACCCAGTGGATGATCACCTGATCTCACACACTGTCAGAACTACACAATCCTCAAGGAATGATTCCTTCTACATGCATGAGTTTTCTTTATAAGAAAGCACATGCAACCGATAGTACATTGTCCTTGACTTTAATCTCAACTAGGTCTTTCTCAGAATAGACATGCATGAGTTTCTGATGAGGCAATATTTAGTTAACTGGAGTACACTAGTTGAGTGCATGCATGCATAAACTGACCGTTAACTCTCTATTAGTTCATCAAACATTTTGGAACTAATTTATCTAGACTTAACTCAGTAAATTGAGTTAACTAATTACAACTCAAATATAACTCAATCTTATCTCCTTAATTTAAGGGATAACTCTTGCATGACTTCAGAAATACTTCTAACTTGAATTTCTCCAACTAATTAAGTCAAAATAACTTAATTAATTGTTTCCAAGTATCTTTTAAGACTAAATTCTATTTTAATTAACAATTTAATTCAAGGACAAATTAAATTGGAATTTCTGGATTCTATTTTTATCATTTCTTGTTGTTATCTTCAACAAAACATAGCAGGGGTTTAGTTCACTATTTCAATAAATGTTATAGCCTCAGCCATAGGAATCCCTAACCATGTAGAAATCTGGTTTAAAGGGATGGAGTTGGATATTTAGAACTACAAAGCATTCTTAAAGCCATCCTACAAGAATGCTCCCAAACACATTTTTCCCTTCAGACAATTGCTTGAAAGTTATGCTCCTTTAATGAAGATGGTCATGAATTACTTTACCTGTGATGATAGGTTTTCAAGGCTATACCAGTATCACCTAATACTACTCATGCATTTCACAACCATCTAACCTCTTAACCTACCTCATTACCTATACAGAAGCCTGGTTAAGATGACAGAGAAGGTATAGAGCAAAGGGAAAGATCACCAAGCAAACCTATTTCATTGTGGATTGGTAAAAGTTATTGTTTTGCATCAGTTGTCATAAGTCAACTTATCTTGGGAGGCATTCATGCAATGAGCTTCTCTTTTTCCTTCTACTAGTCAACCTAGCAACCAAATTTCACCATTGGAAAGATCACCAAGACATCAAGAAGCTGGCTCTACAAGAAAACCAGTGGCAAGGAAACCTAGGGCAGAGGTGAAAAAAACATATAGCAGATGTAAGAGGCTTGTTTTTTCTCATGATAGTGTAGAAAAAGTTCAACCTCCTACTGTTGGACAAAAAGCATCAGGACATCATCATGATGCACCTTTGCATGAAGAAGAATAGGTACATTTTGATACTCACATGGAAGACCTAGAAGGGCATGATAAAGACAAGTCATCAGAGAAAATAATCCAAGAGAAAGACACAGAAATCAGAGAGCTTAAGGATGACTTGGCAAAAGAAAACTTCATGATTGCATTCTTATAGCAAGAGAACATGCAACTTAAGGTAAACCGATTTTTACTTTCTAAACCTAGGGTTGATTTGGTGGCAAATGATGATAAAGGTAGGAGTGTGATAGATGTTTAGAAACTTGAAGATAAGGAGCCTAAGATCAAGCCAAGGAGGCCAAAGACCAGAGGACTAAAGAAGAAAAATAACAATGAAGTGAGCCATCTCCTCCCTTAAGGAAAAAGGACATTGAAAACTCCATTGCAACTAAGATTGAAAAATATAAAGAGTTGTGGCTTGGTATGTTTAATGAGCACTTGGAGAAGCTCCTCAAGAATGCCAATAGGGCCATAAAGCTTTAGAGAAACATGGCAAGGCATTACTTCACTACAAATCAAATTTGCAAAATTAGGGTTAGGAGCATGAAGTGGAAGCTAAAGAAAATCCTAAAGAAGCTTAAAAAAAGAGATAACCTTGAACTACTTGCTGATGCATCATTTATTGTTTAACTCATCATTCAGGGAGAAAAAGGAGCAATTTTGAAGAAATTTTGGCAAATTTTGTGATTTTGGGTATTTTTTGCATTTTTGACAATCATTGTGCACAAAAGCACAACGAGCTCACGCTATGCTTCTTATAGGGACCTCCTAATGATGGATTATTTGCATGTTCGGATATTTCTTGGCAATTACATTGCATATGTGGACTTGGGTTTCCATGTTAGCCTATGAAACTGAAGAAAAAGTCAAAAAATGGGTCAAAAAACATGTTTCTGCCTCTTTTCGCAACCCCTTGCTGCACTTCTGAAGAAGTCTTGGGAAAATCAATTCTTGGAAGCCTTGGAGAAGTGTTTTTGTAGAATTTTTCTACAAATCAGCTAGCTTTGATACCATGTAGAACTTTTTCTACAAATCAGTTAGCTCTAATACCATGTAGAAATTTGCCACCTGTAGATCAACCTGGTAATGCAATGTACTAAAGCAAAACACTTGATCTACTTCTACAAAAAATTTAGCAGAAGCTTAATCAACCATGAGAAACATCAACAAGAACACATATAACTGATAAGAAGGAATCAATCACATATAACACAGAAGAATTTACCTGAGGAAAGCACCTGCCTAAAACCCCATCTCTGTATTATCATACAAGTGGAAATATAGTCTGGATTACATAAAGCCTTAGCTCGGAAGCTATCCAACTCTCAGTACAATCCCTCTACTTCTCATAGACAGTCAAAGGCTTCTCACAAACCTTCTCCTCTGCCCTCCAAGCCTCCTATTTCTAAGCACAGTTTTTCCTGGGTCCTCCAGCTGCAACCTGTGTGATTCTCACCTCACACACAACACTGACCTCTGAAATAACTGCACGAACCTGAAGGAGATAAATCCTCATCATGGATGAGCTTCCTTTATAGGAAAAATATTCATCCAATTGATAGTACATTGTCCCTTCTCTGATCTCAACTAGGTCTCTGACAGAACTGACATGCAACAGTTATCCATGAGTGAATCCTCAGTTATCTAAAATAAAAGTTGTCACATGCATGCAAGCATTAACAAACTATATTTTATTAGTTTAACAACTTGTTAAAATAATCTAACTAGACTTGACTAGTTAGAACTAAGTCAACTGATTCTCTCATTTAGAACTCATACTTATTCCCTCAATCAGTGGAGGAAATTAAGGATAAATTCCTCAATCAGTGGGACAACTCATGTGCATGCTCACAAAGACTTCAAATTCAATTTTCCTTAACTAATTAACTCAACTGAATTAATTAATTAATATTTTCAACTGTTGTTAAGACCAAAATTAATTTTACTTCCTATAGATAGACTAGGGACTGCTATAAATAGGAAGGGACCCAGAAATGTTATTTTTAGAACTTTTTATTTTTAGTAGTTTCACCTCTCACCTAATGTGGCCAATGAACTCACTAGCCAAACTGCTATTTTTAGACATGCTATTTTTAGCACATTCTAAATTTAGCATTTCTTGTTGCACATTTTTCAACACTCTCTCTCAACAAGAAAGGATTTCTTTTGAACCCGACCCTGTAACTCTAGAATGTTCTGCATGAAACACATATACCCGGTCCACTTGCTCCAACAACACTTGGAACAAAAACACTCCCAACTGATCACTCTGTTGGGCTAGGAACATACTCTAATGTTGAAGCTCTAACTAATGCTGACAAGTGCTCCCTCTTTGACATCTGCACTATTGCAACATCTCCATGCATATCGCACCATTGCACACCTCTCTGTGCCACCTAGCACTATGCAAAACACTTGTCCCGCATTGTTGCAGCCTGCTAGCTATGCGTTGTCCTAGGATTCCCTGCACTGTCGCTCTCTCTTCCGCTCCATCCGCATCTATCTCTACCCAATCAGTTAGTTCCTGCTACTCAACATTGGGGGTCCCATAGCAAGGTCTCATCCAAGAGGTTGGGTACCTCAAGGATCCTGCCCCTCCTCCTTGGGACGATCACTCTATATCGCCCCACCTCCTACCTGGAGGTATGGCTACATGTGATCCCTCTTCCCAGCTGGCTCAAAGTTTCCCCCTACTGGAGGTCTCTGCATGAGTAGATGTCTCTACTATGTCTCCTCTCGGCTTCCCCAGTTGTGGCTACTCCACAACCTCCTGAGGTTGCTTCACTAATCATGGCTCCTCCACAATCGTCTGAGACTTCTTCTGGCTCTGCATGTTGAGAGGTAATATACCCTTCCTCTCAACCACAAAGTCTCCATCAGTTGCCTTGCTGCTCAAGGCTTTGCATGCATCTTGTACCTCAAGTGCATACAGGTTCTTGGCTAGCACACCAATCTATTTCCACTTTCCCGC
>APFE030813405.1:0-15849 GCA_000404065.3 Pinus taeda | reverse complement strand
ACCTCATCTCAGAAGAGGTCATGAAGCAGTTGGGCCTATCGACCACACCAAACCCACAACTATACACCATCTAGTGGCTTTACCAAGGATATGATCTTTGTGTCAGCCAACAGTATTGCCTTCCCTACAACATCAAGCCCTTCACAGATGAGGTACTGTGTGATGTTGTTCCTCTTGATGTTTGTGATGTATTATTATGCTAACCATACTTATGGAAGCATCATGTTGTGTATGAGTCAAGGCCTCACACTTTTATTATTTATTTGGGAAATAAGTTATACAGGATACTAGAGGTAGCCCCGCCTACTGCCATATCTTTGATATCTGCTAAGAAATGCAGTAAGATCATCTCTGAGATTGAGAATTTTTTTTTCTTTCTTATTCGCTCTCAAAGTAATAGGAATATCATGGCCACATCCATGGCCCTTGGGAAAATTTCCTCTACACAGCAGAAGCAGGTGGATAAGGTCATGGCGGAATACAGGGACATCGTCTCCTCGCCCATAGGGTTACCCTTGCACTTTTAGGTCAAGCATTCGATCCAGATGACCGTCGGAGCACCTCTACCCAACTAGACGATATACCACCACTATATTATGGAAAATGAAGAGATCAAGTAGCAAATCCAAGAGTTGCTTCAAAAGGGGAACATTTGACCAAGTTCCTCACCCTGTGGGAGCCTGATTGTACTTGTATAGAAGAAGGATGGGACATAGAGGCTCTGCATTATTAGGCACTAAACAAAGTCACTGTTAGGAATAGGTATCCAATCCAACAGATTGATGACCTTCTAGAACAACTAAAGGGAGCCAAGTATTTCAGTAAGATCGGTATCAAGTCCGAGTATCACCAAGTTCCAATAGAGCCCACAGAAGTATGGAAGACCACCTTTAAATTCAAGGAAGGCGTTTTTGAATAGTTGGTCATGCACTTCAGGTTGATACATTCCCCTGATACTTTTACGAGGCTAATGGATGACATTTTATGGCCCTTCACCAGCTCATTCATGGTTTTTTATCTGGACGACATCCTCATCTTCAACAGGACTTAGGAAGAGCACTCACAACACATTTGGCAGGTCCTTCAAACCCTGTGACAACACAAACTGTGTGCCAACTATGGATAAATGCACCTTTGGCATCATCCAGGTCTAATATCTGGGTTACGTCATAGATGAGTGAGGCATGCATGTGGATCTGGCTAAGATCCAAGTCATTTGGGATCGGCCATCTCTGACCACTCTAACAGAGCTTCACAAATTTTTTGGCCTTGCAAATTTTTATCGAAGGTCTGTGTTGGGATTCTCCCATATCACTTGGCCCTTGAGTCAAATTATCAAGGGCAGAGCGAAAGAAATTTTTTCTTGCTCTGAGTCTTAATATAAGGAATTCGTTGAGCTAAAGCACCACCTCTGGTCTACACTAGTACTCACATTGCCAGACTTGCAACAACCATTTGAAATTGAGACAGATTCCTCTGACTATGTTATTGGCGTAGTCCTCACCCAACATGGGCATTTAGTGGCCTATATTAGTGAGACACTTTTTGATACAATTCAAAAGTACCCCACCTATGATAAAGAGATGTATTCTATCATGAAATCTTGTCAGTGATGGAAGCATTACATTCTATGGAAGGATATGGTCATCCACACCGATCACCAACCTCTTCAGTTTACGCAAACATAAGGGAAGTTGTAGAATGATCACTACCACAAGTGGTCTACATATATGCAACAATTCCACTTGAACATTAACTACAAAAAGAGAAACACCAATCATGTTGTAGACTACCTTAGCCATCTCCCAGTTGCAACAATGACTATTGTTCTCAACTCTTATGGCCACGAGACCTCTGGATAGCCGTAATTGTACAAAAATGATCCTGATTTCACCTCCACATACCAAATGTTAGTGGATGGCATGAAAATTCTTGCTTTCCACCTCTAGGATGCATTATTATGCTACCTGGGCCACCTTTTTGTTCCTTCAAGCAAGTGTGCCAAGTTGATTTGGGAGGCACGCTACATTTGGGTCATAAGACACCTTGGTGTAGAGAAAAATATGGTCGTATTACAAAAGTACTTTTATTAGCCAAAAATCTGATAGGATGTTCGGAAATATATCAGATCTTACACTTCATGGGCCATCACCAAGCCAACATCAAGAAACAAGGCTTGTACACTCCTTTGCCTACTCCCAACTAGCTTTGGAAATCCATCTCCATTGATTCTCTGTCTAGCCTCCCTTCTAACAAGCATGGTAATGACTGTGTATTTGTGGTCATGTACACATTTTCTAAGATGACTATATTAGCGGCCTACAAGAAGAGTATTACAACAGAGGGCACTGTTAAGATCTTATTTGAATGAGTGTTGGTACATTTTGGGATCCCACAAATCGTTATATTATATTGTGATAGCAAGTTTTTGAGCACATTCTGGTCGAGCCTCTGGACTGTTGGGTGTGTGTTATATTCTTTCCACGACTACCTCACATACAGGGGGGGTAGTTGCCTCCCTTGTCGGGGGGTATCAGGGTCTAGGGAAGCAGCCTGGGAAATTTTTTTTGGAGCCTATATTAGGTGGATGGAACTACCTAAGGTTTTGTGCATGGATTCACACATGGTTTTAGGCATGATGGATTTTTGTCCATGGTATTTTGTAGATTCATTCAAGGGAACTACAGTTATGTTCTAATCCAAGGTTAATGGGTTGGGGTTTATGGATGCTTCGACATGTATATATGTATTGTAACATTGAAAGGAATATAATGAAAAATCAATTTGGTAGTCCTGGTTTTGGGATCTAGGGGAAAATATCTATGTATATATGTTTTATGTTTTATGCTCTTGCCATTGTTTATTTTCTGTTTTTTAGAATTCATATGCAGGTAATTTCTGTACGAGGTTAAAAACTACATGGACACTATTGTACACCAAGCTCACCAAATCAACTGCATTCCATCCCCATACTGATGGCCAAATATAGGTCATCAACAAGATGATAATGCACATATTCCATACGTATAACTCCAAGCATCCACGAACCTGGGATGAGAGCCTTCCCTATGTGAAACAAAACTATAATAGAGCTCTCCATAGCTCGATTGGTCGTAGTCCCTTTTAATTGGGTATGGGATTTTGACCATTGTGTCAAATTGATGTTGCCATGCCTCATTAGACTACACAGACAAATTCCACACATGTATAGTCAGAGGTTGATAAAGCAACCAGATTTATTGAACACATACAACACATCCTCCAGCAGGTTCATGATATCTTGCAGAAGTCCAATGCCAAGTAAAAGTAGAGACATGATCAAAATCGAGTGCCACACAAGTTTTAGGTCGGCGAAAAAGTTTGGTTGCATTTGTAGAAAGAACACCTTATTGGAGCCCATCTAAAGCTAAGACCACTCTGATATGGGCCCTACACCATTACCAAGGCTATGGGAGACAATGATTTTGAGATCAACATTCCACCATTACTTGGCCTGCATCCAGTGTTCAATGTGGACTGACTTTGACCATACCTTCCACCATTACTAGACACATCAGACATTGCAGAACAACTCACACCAAAAGAGCTAAACCCAGACTGCATGTTACAAGCCACAACTGATCAGCTCATGGACATGCAGATTAAGAACACTCACCAATAGAAGATCCAACTGCATCAGATTGTAAATTTGGTCAACTCTAGCACTAAGGAAAGTGGCTCACCAACAACCAAGTTCAACAAAAGTTTTCCCATTTCATGGAGACACTTAACGCAATGGGGACCATTGCTTCTTAAGGGGGGAGGAATGATCTAGGTGGATATTGGTGGCCACCCACATTTTCCACTTGGATCCGCGCCATTGTTTCTTTCAGTTTCCTTAATTGTAGTACAATGTACTATTTTTGGCAGTTTTTCGAGTCTTGAAATTGCAGAGTCATTTTGACGCCCTAAACGACATTTCTTTGGAAAATGGGAAAATGCTAGTCTATTGAAAACATTTTCAATCGAAAATTTTAGTCCTCAAATTGATATTTCTAATGAGGTATTATGCGTGTAAAACAAAGATCATATGCCAAAGTTACAACCTCGGGAAATTGATGTACCAATTTACCCCAACAGGGCCCACAATTTTGGTGTTTCATCCCCTAGGGTTAGGTTTTTGGACATTAGGGTTTTCCTTTGATTATTAATAATAAATATGCCTTTGAGCCTCATTGAAACATATTTTATCAGGCATGTCATTGCCACATCTCTTCTTAGAGATAAGCTACTATCGCCCGAGCTAGTTTATTTCCATTCTGCATGGAAACAATTTTTAGCACTTTGTTATTAATGAATTGAAGTTATTTTCGTTGTATCTCTATGTTTCTATTTACCTTTGTGTTTCTTCTTATATCTATATTTCATTTCATTCCTTCATAAATATGGATAAGAAGGTGGGTGATCTCCTTCAATATGCTCCACATCCACTCAAAGAGATGCTTTAGGAGGCACATGTGGTTATGTAGGTTTTAACCCTGTACAAAAATTACCTGCAAACAAATTCTTAAAAACATAGAATTTACAATGGCGATAAACACAAAACAAATACACAGATATTTTCCCTTGGATCCCAAAATCGGGACTACTGGATTGATTTTTCATTATGTTCCTTTCTATGTTACGATACATATTGTATATGTCGAAGCATTCATAAACCCCAATCCATTAATCCTCGATTAGAACATAACTGTAGTTCCCTTGACCGGATCTACAAAATACCATGGGAAGAAAACTATCATACCCAAAACCATGTGCAAAACCCATGCACAATACTGTAGGTAGGTTTGCTGACCTAATATAGGGTCCAAATAATTTTTCTCGGGGCGCTGCCTAGGACCCTGTGCAGGGGGGTTTTGCTCGGCGCAATGAATAAGAGGGGTTATTCCCCCCCTGTGACCCCCTGCATGTGCGACTAGTCATTGAAAGAATATAACACATACCCAATACATTGAATGTTGATGTGGAATCTCTGTCAGAGTGTCAAATACAAAATTAAAAACTCCCAAGGTAGGAACACATATCCCAATGTATATATATGGATAGCAAGCTATTGCCACAAATACCAAGGTGGATACACGAATATATAAATGCAGTGTCATGGATCCTAATACAAGTGCAAAAATCTTAAAGCAAGTATATATATCCTAGGGCATAGATGTAACTCCTGAAGTAAGTACATGGATCCCAATGAAAGACACCCATTTATAGTGATGATTCAAGACTTTGTATAGCATGTCATTAAATAGTGCGCATCAAGTGACATACTCTAACTACAACATAGATTATCTAATTTTTACAATTTGCCTAAATTTTCCCATTATAAAGATAACCTTAACCTTTATTATATGTGACAAACCCTAATACAAAGAGGTGTTTCCTAAGATACTAAGTTAGGAATACGTGATATAATAGAATGTGATGTTAAGGGAGCGATGTTATGTGAATTGAAACTCATAGCCACACACTAGGTCCTTAATGATATTTATCCACATGAGTGCCCTCAAATAGAGGAAGTGTCTTAACATTGAGTTACCATTCATTCACATTGTGTCTTGCTACCCCTTTTCTTTCTTTTTTGTTTTTATTTAATCTTTTTCTTTAGATATGCATCACTAAGCATGGGATATGAGACATTGGTCTTATAGCAGGATGACATACCTTAAGCTTTATTATTTGGATTTTCATTGTAACAACTTCACCATCTATCTTATGGCTCTCAAGGTGAGGCTTTCCTACATGGGACTAATAAAGGTAGACCTTGATATAAGACATAAAATCAACAATGAGTGGAATATGATGAATGCATATGGATGTGAATGGGAGGACGAAAGGGTGTATAATATTGTTAGGGGACACAAACATGCCATGCCTACCTAGGTATTTAATATCACAACATGATGTGATAGATGACAACCCTTATCTAAAGGAGAACTATGCCCCCCTTGGTATAACGAGGAAAATAATAAACTTTTGAGTATTATAACGAGTTATTAGATTATACCTAACATTTATCATGGTCATGACCATTTAAGAAACACTAACATTACAATGAAACGAGAACCATGTAACAACCCTTGGTTGATTTTCCAAGTAAATAAAATAAGACCAAGGTCATGGGACATGTATTCCAAGTTGAATGGTGGGAAGACATTATAATGGGCATCACTTATGGTTTATTAATGGCTATGGAAATTGGAAAAGGAAAAGAGGTAATACATGGCATTTAATTAATGAAATAAAGGAAAATTGGAGAAAAGGAAGATGAAGAGACACAAATATGAACGCAAGGGAAATTATAGAGAAAATGAAGGAAAAGGAAAGAAAAGGAAAAAGGAAAGGAAGAGACATGAGACATCAATGATAAAAGGCATCATAAAAAAAAAAAAAAAAATGTTTGATCATTTTAAGGAATAGGGATATAAGAGAAGAGAGAGGGAACACTTAGATAAAAGCAAGGAAGCAAGAAAAGGACAAGTAGAGGAAAGCAAGGGAGCATAAGGAAAAGTTGGAAGAGAAACTACAACATAAAAACATTGTATGTGACAGGTTACATTTGTGATTTCATCGCTGAAATTTGAATGCATGGTAAATTCATGTGGTTATTTGGTTATCTTGTTGTCATTGGCATGGGATTTTCCTGGATTGACAATGGTTTCAACCTTGCCTTTCCATTTCCTAGATAGCCATGATGTAGTGGATTCTCTATTTTTATTAAGCTTTGGATGGCCTGTGGACTTGGATCCTGGTTGAGGTAGTCTCAGGAAAATTCCCAAGGGTCAAGGGTGCAAATGGGATTTCTCCTGGAACTATTGACAAATGGGTGGAGATAGGAAAATTCATTTGGAGTTGGTGAAGGAAGTCAGAGGCATCCAAGATTTTTTGGTATTAGTGATTTTTGTACTAGTTTAGGTGAAATAAATATGGTTGAGGGTTGAGGTAATTTGGCCTCTAGAAGCCCTGGTTGGTTCTATTTTGGTTTAACCTATATGATCCCACATTCATGCTTGGAATATGGCACAATGGTGATTGAATGAAAGAGAGCTTTGGTTCAACCCAATCTATGGTCAGGTGGTATGTGCAAGTCCCTAACTTGGTTGGATTTTCATATTTTAATATTAGTAATTTACTATTGTAATCAATGAGAACCACTACTGGTTATTATGTTGACCTTATGGTTTTTTCTTCATGGATTCTATTATGGTTATATGATGGTTATAGGCATGGCTAAAGGATGTGCTATTGCTATGGATCTTGTTCATGATTTGATAAGTTATTGAATGGTTAATGAATGCATGGGCTAACAAGTGTTATTGCATCTAGATTGAGAGGGCACTGAGCCTTCTTGATGATTCTATGATGAAGTTAACAAAATCGTGATCAAATATTCATTCATGACCTGTAGCTACAATGTTTATCATATGCTTGACGAAATGTTTATCATGTGTTTGGTATGTTTTGGGCAAGATCTAGCCTTAGAATTGTTTGTATAGAGCTATTATCATCCTAGACCTGATTCTGGAAATGTATGGGTTGTTATGGGT
Organism: Pinus taeda; assembly: GCA_000404065.3. Classification (NCBI taxonomy): domain Eukaryota; kingdom Viridiplantae; phylum Streptophyta; class Pinopsida; order Pinales; family Pinaceae; genus Pinus; species Pinus taeda. The sequence goes on along the minus strand of APFE030813405.1, from coordinate 8,266 downwards.
AGTGGACTATAGGCTAGCCTTGAAAACTTGGCATTGATCTTGCAACTGCACCCTTTGAACTAGAAAATTTTGGTTGCAACTACATGGAGGAAGCCCTATGCATGTGGCTGGAGCCTTCCAACCACATGCACAGCTTTGCATGCCTATGGTTGGGCCATAAAGTTTGAGGAAAAGAGAGTTATATCTTAGGGATTGATCACCAGTAGTTGTTGTGAGACACATGGGTGATCTGGGGTCCTTGAGGGATGTAGGTATGTTTCCGGTTAGTAAAGCCCATTTCCATAACTAGAACTTGGAGGCCGGGTCATGTCATAGTAACACTCGACTCATGTTTACCTTGGAGAGCTTGTAAAAGTGGATAAATGTGGGATGGGGTGGTTGAAAACCAATCCACCAAGCAACCATAGTATGCATTAAAGGAAACAAATAAAACCAAGAGGTGTTATCTTCATGTGAACCTTATATATGTGCAACTATTAATGTGAGTGTGTCCAAGGTCTCTATTGACAAGCTCATGTACCATCATGGAGTCTATTGGTCAATTCCACTATGTGAAATGAAGTCATCATGTAGATTTTTTTTTGAATTATGTCATCAATCTATGCTTTAAATGGCCAAGTAGGAGTGCTGACATCAAATTTGAACTAGGAAAATCATGCCATTGGAAAATCAACACTAGTGCATGTTTCCAATATGTGATCATAATATTCTCATACCGTATGAGGGGGAAACATGGCCTAAGTAACAAAAACTCTAACTTTACAAGGTCAATCATTACTTCAATTTTCATTTGAGTGTATAGTTAATACCCATCAATTGCAACAAGCACCCAAGTCTTCAAAATCATGGCATCCAAGATTTGCAACCAAAATCATATCTACAGTGGGTGAAAACATAGATAGGTGCCATCACCTTCAACTGTCTAGAAAGGAATTCCACGCTCTTGGGAATGGATTGCAAGCTCTAAGATACCAAGTTCATGATTATATGTTTGAGTATGGTGATTCTCCATGTGTTTGGTTCAAAATGACTTTTAACTATACATAGAAAATTAGGGAAATTTTGAGGTCGAAAATGGGCCTCAAAATAAAAATATACAACAAAAGTAAACTTTATAAGAACCAATAGGATTCAATATGATGATGTCAACGATGGGGGATGATTCACCATTTTTGGAGTAAAAAGGTAGAAAGATAAAAAATAAAAAATAAAACTATTTTTTTTAACTCATCTCTGTGTGATTTTACTCAAATTTCATGCGGAAGCTCACATTGGATGCAAAATTTAATTATGTATCCAATGACTGCCCCCACTTGAAATTTGAGTAAAATTATAGATAGATAAGTTGAAAATACGAGTTGAAAAAGTAGGTTTTTCTTTTTTCCCTCCAAAACTTGATGAGATAATCTGATCTTATTTTATTATTTCCACTATTATTTTATAATATTCCTTAGGAGGCCCATTTTAGACCTCAAATTTTTTCTAATGCATAGTTAAATTCTTTGAACATTGAAGATTGTGTGTCAATTTATTTGTTTTAAATTTCTTACATAAAGTATCGACCGATGTTGGTAAAATTGTGAAGTGCAAGTGCACTATATATGATAGGAGCATCTTTTTATTAAGTTAGTTTATCAATGTGATGATTGTGTTCCTAGAGATTACTTCTAAGGATGTTTTTATTTTTATTTTCCAACTGAAATCAGTAAGCTTAAATCTAGGGTTCTCTCTTCCACTGAAATCAGGATGTTTCTTATTCTTGTAAAACTACATTGAAGCAAAAACTCTTATAAACTAACATTGATATCTAAGAATAGAATTGTTGAACTACGGTTCTATCAATTATTGCATAAAGTGATTCCGGCCTCAAAATTTGTCAAAAATTCAAAGTCTTAGAATTTTGATAAGCTTAGCTTCATATCAAAGAGCTCATCATTCTAAATACAACAGTGCGAACGCAACTCAAATCTGAGCTCGTATGCAGAAGTTAGAGCAAGTCAAAGTTGAGGGTTGTCTTGATGACATGGTAGGGTTGGATGACATGACAAAGCCCTTCAGCGAATGAGGTGGTGCCAAGTGGCAGGACGAAATTGGCCCCTGCATAGCACATATCATAGCAAAAGATGGGTCGACGTTAAAGAATCAACCCCCGACACATAGCAGGTTGTGATGCGATGTGATGTGATCGCTATTTCATATTGCATAATGTTAAGAATCGACCCCCTGACACAGTCATGGTTGCAATGCAATATATCGCAATCTCATATCGCACACGGTACCTACCGATATATATATATGTGTGTGTGTGTGTGTGTGTGTGTGTGTGTGTGTCACCGTCGATAATGCCGATTTCGATTTGTGATGGGGGGGACTTTCGGGCTTGATGTTGTTATACACTGCATTTTATAACCCTGGCAGGTCCGCTATTATCGCAGTGTATGGACTTTGAAATCCTCCGAGGGAAAGTAGCGATTGTGCTAGTACTATTAGATGCGATGTTTTATGCATTGAGATTTATAATCATGACAGAAGGCAAGTTGGGTTGATACACCAAAGGTTTAAGTACTGATTGCGATTGCGATGGGGTTCTCGGATGCGATATGTTATATGTTGTATTTAATAATCCCAACAGGTCCGCAGAGTGCCTCATGTAAGGGTCTATATGATCTGAAATAATAATAAGTTAAAACTAATGTAGAATTGATTAGCCATTAATGAATTGAATGTTAACTGAAAGTGCGGAAATCGAGAGAACTGCTTGAGAATAAAGACTTTACAAAAGCTGATAAAATATAAGTAAGATGCATAACAAAAGTGAAAACAACAAAAACATAGTGATACTAGAAAACAATATTGATTACGGAGTTCGTCCCTGATGGACTACGTCTCCGTGTCCGCTTTCAAGATGGGCGACCACTTTATTAGGATTGAAACAAAAGAGGTCGATTACACAGAGTTTTCACCAAACTGAATGTGCATGTAGGCACTTCTAGTCACTATCAAAGGATAGCTCTCTGAACTAGCTTTCCAACTCCTGTCACGGTTCCCAATTCCGACTCTGGATGCTCCTGTTACACTGAAAACAAAAACAACCTCTAACCTCCAGAATTTGCATACAAAAACCAAAATCACTCTCCCCCCTATTCAATGAACAAAAATTGCCTCTTATAGGCCTGCAAATACATTCAAACTACTCTAGACGAGACTTCACATGAATTGGCTGAAGTTTGTGTTTTTTGGTTTAGATCCTACCATGTTTTGCCACTTTAGGGATAAGGTTACATGGTATTCGAATTAACAATTGCACATTAAGCAATATAAAACCCAAAAATAACCATATTATGAAGTTAACTCACTGGCGGTCAGGTTGACGGCGCAGAGTTGTTAACCGCCCATGTGAACAGGTTGTCAAGCAAACCACAGACTGACACCGATGCAGGTCACGTCCGACAGTTCCGCTAACGGTAAGTTGCTGATAGTTTGATGCCCTGTTCATATGCCGAGGTTTACTCCGCGGTGCAGTTCTGATGCAGTTAGGGATTGCAATTACGGCTAACCCTATCGTCTATCAAAGTTCATTCACATGACAATGATTTCTGATGCAGTTTCTAAGCCCGATGGTCAACGCTAACCTCCGCCTTACCACTGTCTATTCACATGTCACAACCCACCCGGTTTCCAAAATGGTTGTTAACATACCCCGACAACTTTATACACATATGGTCACATGTAGTCGCAGTCCTGGTGCAGTTTCCACCATGGTTAGGACTGATAGTTTGTTTTATAATGTTTTAACATATTTCATAGCCTGAGAGTTGTTAAACTTTGCGATAAGTTTAGGGTTTAGGTCTAGCATAGGGTTTTGATACATGGTTTTTAACATAGATTTTTAGGGCTAGGTTTAGGACTAGGGTATGGCTCAATGTTTTAGGTTTTAATGAATTTTTGAATGTTGCATTAGGTTTTAGGTTTAGGATTTTAAATTAGGTTTTTAAAATACCCATTTACGACCTAATGTCACAAGGCAACATTAGCAATATTTGTCACATGACGACAAACCTGTCGACATCAAAACCTGTGAGTGGAAGACAAAACCCATGTCGACAACAAATCCTGCAAAGTGGATGATAACCTCATGTCAACAACCCAAATCCTATGGGGAAAATGACAAACACATGCCAATGACCAAATCCTGGTGGAACTGACGATAAACATATGTTGACAGCTCGGTACAAAACCATATCAACTGAACACCATGAAAAACCATAGACATCACCTGAACAACCTGAACCATAAATAATAATGTCGAAACTGAATGACACTAGACTGAATTGCTGACGACGACACTGTACACTAATGATGAACCTGTGCAACTGATCTGACAAGATCCTCCTGGATCGATCCTCTCCACTTGAAAGCTTTTGGACCACAAAAGTTTGACTAAACAAATAGTCGATGAGGGTAGAGCTCCCTCACTTTCCATTAACATGTATTAACAATCTATTTTGCAGAACGACAGAGACAAACAAAGACATTCTTAACATCAAACCAGCTACTTGACTTGACATACTTTCCTACTTCCTGATTACTAAGTGAGCTTGCTGCAATGAACCCATCAAACTGTAATATGGAAACTGTTGCAACTTAGTTTGATTCTGAAAGTATTGAATTAGCTGTTGATTTGTTGGAATCACTTTTTCTTCATTTATTAAATGATGTTTCCATTGATTAGCACTTTCACTTGATGCATAAGTTTCCCTTAAATACTTTGACACTGCTTTAGAAAAGGCTTTCATATGAAAACAAATGGGATTCCTCTCCACTTGAGAAGAGGTTTCCAAACTGTTTGAAACATGAAATGGTGACACAATACAAGAGAAATTGAACACTGACTTTCCCCAATACTGACCTGCATCCCTGTAACTGTTAATTTCCAAACTTGGACTGAATTGATTCATTCTAACTTTAGGAAGAGAAGCTTTAGGCACAAATTGTAATTCATGTTGTATTCCCCCGCTTATGAGTAAGATGTTTGGTTTTACATAGAACTGGAATAGTTTCTACCTCTTTCATCAAAATGTCTTTAAGTTGAGTCTCATAACCTGAACAAACATCATGTTGTTTCTTATGTTGTTCCTTTACATACATGATTGCAATCATTTTATTTGAACTTATTAATCGCTTCATCGGATTAGCATTAACTAAATTCAAGTGATTTTTGTTTTGATGTGCCGTGACAATAAATTCAACCCCATCTTTCTTAAGGTGATATTTATGCTCTCTTCTATAAAATACTGCATCACGATCATAAAGATAAGGACTTCCTAAGACAACTCCACATATGTCTACTGGAACCACATCTAATTCCACTTCATCAATGTAATTAGCTGTAATGGAAAATCTTAATCGACACCGTTTGGTGACTTTTATCTGAGTTGATTTATTTATCCATCCTAATGGGTAAGGTCTTGGATGATTCTGGGTTTCCAAACCCAAACACTTAACTAAATATTCAAATATTAGATTCACCTGTGATCCACTATCAAACATTATATCTATCTTTGTGTGCTTAGAAGTTGTCCTTATGTTAAACAATTCAACTCTTTTATCCTCATTTGAAGGATTTATGTTTGATGAAGATGCAATAGTATTCGAACTTGAACCAATGTCAAAAGTTTTACCTATTGTAACTATAGAAATTATCCTCCTTTCATCACCTGAATATGAACCTCGATCTTGCTAGACTGTTGCAATTGCCTTCTTTTCATCCTTCTCCTTAAGGAACATTTTGGGCTTAAGTTCTAGACGAAGTTTCCAACACTTAGATTTATTATGACCGATTCTCTGGCAATGAGTACAAGTAGGTCTTTCCTTCTGAGCTATCGCTGATTTCTTTCTCTTCGAATTGTTCTTCCCCTTACTGTCATTGGAATCTTGATTTACAACTCTTTGGATGATTCCGATGAAAACTTGAATGGTCCGTCGCTTGATTGATGGTTATGTCAGGATCTTGCGACTTTGGTAATACCCTTGAACTTATTCAGATCTGGTTTCTCTCACACAATACTTCTCTTTGCATGGTTTCACTCAATGTAAATTTCTTTTTGAAAGATATTTGGTATTTCAGTATAATTTTTCGAACTTTTGAGATTCATTTTTTTATCAGATTCAAGATTATATTTCGCATGATTCATCTCCATGCAAGATCTTGTACTTAACTCAGTTTTGGAATGTGTTTCTCTCATAAAGTAATGGAATTACAAAGTTGATAATTTCAAAGACAATCTTTGACCGAAGGAATCATGACTATTAGATTCATTTCTTAATAGTCAGATCCTGGATTTTCTTGCAAATGTTATATTTCAAGCCTTTCCCTTCATCACACCTAAAATCCTCTTGAATGATAATGAATGCATGAGTTATCTGGCGAATCAAATTCTTCTTCACTCATCGTATCCGAACTATTTTCATGTGTTTGTTGTACTGGCATTCATTTTCACTTCTTTCAATGATTATGATGCTAGTGCATTATGTTACCGGTTACAAGGAAACACATTTTCATATCTATCATGTAAGGAAGATGATTCATTTGTTCAAGGAATTTGTAAAAAAGTTCAAGTTGTTCCATCTTTTAATAGAGAATCTCATGTCATAAACAATCCATCTAATCATAATAGTAACTTCCATTCGTTGTATCATTTTCCCACCAGTATATCAGATGACAGTTGTTTCACATCGATTAATCTTTATGGTTTTCCTCACTATTCAGATAATTTTCAAGTAGTTGAGGCCCTTCAACCTTCGTTGATGGTTATGTTAGGTCCCCACTATATTGGTATACCAGATGAATATGATCATATCCATTTTATCTCACAAGATTCTCATCTTTATCTCGTGCTTTTAATTGAAAATTAATTGTTTCAAAGTTTTCAGGGTTTTCATGAGGATTCTTTCGAGTTTCATGATCCAATCGCGGAAAGGTTGGAGAAATCTTACCTAGCAAGCTCCATCGTAGATAACACGTTTCAGCCTTTTCTCATGCTTTCTAAGTAGTACAACACATATGAAGATACATTTGCAAGAAGACCCCAAGGTTTATCTTCTTATGGTTGTCAGGAAAAAGGTAAGAGCGAGAAATGGTTAGAAGTGGCGATTATGACATATATTTCTGTTCACAGACAATACCTTAAATTTATTGTGTAGGATATTCAAGATCTTATCTTTTCCACTTCACATTGTTTTATCTAAGTTTGAATCGATCATATGTTTATGATTGCAGGTCAGGAAAAAATATGGTGTCTATATTGGAAATTTCATTATACATGACCCCAACCTTCTAGCTAGTTAGGTTAGGAGGAGGTCTAGTTGCATATTAGTTTACCTGAACATTCATCCTGAATTTATTTTCAGCAGTTTGTCTTTGCATCATCTTTTCTATTAACCTCCTTTTCTTTTGTCCTCCTAGTTTTGTTTCCTTGTTGTGTTTCGTATTTTATGTTTTGTTTGATGAGACTTTTCGTGAAGGGTGTCCTATTTGGGCTCGAAAGACAATGTGGAAAAATAGAAAAGGACTTTGTGACACTGCAACATTTGGCTAACTCTCTATCCTTCTTCCTTGTCTTGGTTACACCTTTTCTTCGATGATGTTTTGACGAAAAATACGATCCTTGCGTAAGGAAATCCTTGTGTTGAAACATGATCTCCATGTCTATTCTAGAAACCTCATGCCTACACTCAGGTATTTATGTTTCAGTGTTTTCAAGATGATCCAATAAAGTAGATAAGGATGAGGGGAAATCTAAATGAGCAAACCAATATTAGACGTATTATATATTCTTCTCTAAAGGGAAAAATATCCAGCTCTCAATAAGTTAGGATCCCTCTTCCACCCATGAAATAAATAAGTGTCGATGCACATTCCTATATAAAATAGATAAATAAAGGTGAAATAAGAGAAAGGTTTCCTACGCAGAGAGGTGAAACAAGCAACTTCGTCGAGGTACTTTTTAGGACTACTGGAAGCGGAGCAATGTTTGTGTCCCTGAAGTGACTCCATCAAGGTACGGTCCAGGCCTGCTAGGAGGGGAGAAACACCAGAGATGAAAACTACACTATGAAAATCCAAAGCTCATGAACTTCATTACCTTTTCTTGATTCGAAACATTATGTGATGGTTGACCTTATGTTTGTGTTTAACTGAGTAAAGGGATGAAGGGTACTATTTTTATGCATGGGTTAAGTGGGGAATCCATGTTAATTTGAACGA
>APFE030813400.1:20999-66075 GCA_000404065.3 Pinus taeda | reverse complement strand
ATCTCAATGTCATACTCTAACAATTTTGCTATCCACTTTCCCCTTTTTCCATCTGGATCAGCTTGTGTAAGAATATCTTTTATAACAGCATTTGGAACGTAGGCAACAATGTGAGAGTGCAAAACATAAATTCTGAAATCCTTTACTGCTTTCACCAAGGCATAGGCTTGCTTCTCTAAGATGTTATATTTCAATTCATCATTTGCTAATGTCTTGCTAAAGAAGGAAATGGGTTGTTCAGTACCTTGACTTCCTTTTTGTAGTAGAACTCCAACAATTGTGTCTTCAGAAGCGAATGTGAAGATAAGGAACTCCTTGGTAAAATCTGGGCTGATAAGTACTGGTGCTTGGGTAAGTGCCTTCTTGATCTCTTCAAATGATTTCTTTGCTTCAACTGTCCATTTAAAATCTGCTCCTTTATTTAACATCTTTGTTATGTTCTTGACAACTTCAGCAAAGTTAGGAATGAATCTTCTAACGAAGTTAACCTTCCCAAGAAAGGATTGAATCTCCTTCTTACTCCTTGGAAGATCTAATTTTTGAATTTCACTAACTCTATTAGGATCAATCCTAATTCCTTCTTCAGAAATAATATGACCAAGCAATTTGCCAGAAGTTAAAGCGAAAATACTTTTGGTTGGGTTTAGAGAAATACCAAACCTCCTACACTTCAGTAGGACTCTTTCAAGGTGCTTTAAGTGATCTTCTTCCCTTTTTGAAAAAACTGTGATGTCGTCCAGATAAACCACCACTGGTTTGTCCTTTTCTTCAGCAAAAGCAATATCCATTGCTCTCTGGAAAGTGGCTCCCGCATTCATGAGACCAAATGGCATCTTTGCATACATGAATGTTCCCCATGGTGTGGTGAATGCCATTTTCTCCTGATCATCTGGGTGAACAAGAATCTGATTGTACCCTGAGAAACCATCAAGCATAGACATCCTTTGTGAACCAACAATATTTAGCAAGCCAATTTGAGAATCTGATTGGAACAATAATTTTAGCATCAAAGAGATTTTTCACTTCTTTTTCAATCAGTGGCATTAGAAGAGGATTAATTCTTCTTAACTTCTGCTTAAAAGGCTTTTCATTCTGCTTAATAGGAATGGTATGTTGTATAATTGAGGAGTCATATTGTTTCAGGTCAGCATAACTCCATGCAAAAACATCAATGAATCTTTTCATCATCTCAACATATTTAGTCTTCATATCAGCTGAAAGGAATTTTGAAATCTTGACTATCTTAGGCACAACTGAGTCTCCTAAATTGCAGCTTTCCACTTCTTCTTCATTAGCTTGTAGTCTTGGTGCTTTAAACACATCATTTTGATCGAATAATTTCTCAAGGGGAATGAGGCCTTTAGGAATTAAGTTGTTTTGTAGCTGTAAGACTTCAGAACTTCCCTTTGACTCTATTAACATATTCTGAAAAATATTGTTGGTTCACAAAGGATGTCTATGCTTGATGGTTTCTCAGGGTACAATCAGATTCTTGTTCACCCAGATGATCAGGAGAAAATGGCCTTCACCACACCATAGGGAACATTCATGTATGCAAAGATGCCATTTGGTCTCATGAATGCAGGAGCCACTTTCCAGAGAGAAATGGATATTGCTTTTGCTGAAGAAAAGGACAAACCAGTGGTGGTTTATCTGGACGACATCACAGTTTTTTCAAAAAGGGAAGAAGATCACTTAAAGCACCTTGAAAGAGTCCTACTGAAGTGTAGGAGGTTTGGTATTTCTCTAAACCCAACCAAAAGTATTTTCGCTTTAACTTCTGGCAAATTGCTTGGTCATATTATTTCTGAAGAAGGAATTAGGATTGATCCTAATAGAGTTAGTGCAATTCAAAAATTAGATCTTCCAAGGAGTAAGAAGGAGATTCAATCCTTTCTTGGGAAGGTTAACTTTGTTAGAAAATTCATTCCTAACTTTGCTGAAGTTGTCAAGAACATAACAAAGATGTTAAATAAAGGAGCAGATTTTAAATGGACAGTTGAAGCAAAGAAATCATTTGAAGAGATCAAGAAGGCACTTACTCAAGCACCAGTACTTATCAGCCCAGATTTTACCAAGGAGTTCCTTATCTTCACATTTGCTTCTGAAGACACAATTGCTGGAGTTCTACTGCAAAAAGGAAGTCAAGGTACTGAACAACCCATTTCTTTCTTTAGCAAGACATTAGCAAATTCTGAATTGAAATATAACATCTTAGAGAAACAGGCCTATGCATTGGTGAGAGCAGTTAAGGATTTCAAAATCTATGTTTTGCACTCTCACATTGTTGCCTATGTTCCAAATACTGTTATAAAAGATATTCTTACACAAGCTGATCCAGATGGAAAAAGAGGAAAGTGGATAGCAAAACTGTTGGAGTATGACATTGAGATCAAACCCACAAAGTTGGTAAAGGGTCAAGGCCTAGCTAAATTGTTGACTCAGTCAAATTTGGACTGTATTGATATTAATTTAAGCACAGAGATCTCAAAAATTTCTGAAAGTGAAGAAGAATTGGTCCAAATAAATGAAAAATTCTTGATCTCAGAATGGTACAAGGATATAGCATTTGTTTTGCAGCATAATAGAGCTCCTGATAATCTTTCAAAATCCAAAGCTCGGTTTACAAAATTGAAATCTCTCAAATATTTTGTGTATGACCAAAATTTGTTTTAGAAAGATGCAGGAGGAATATTATTAAATTGCCTCATTGAAGAAGAAGCTGATAAAGTAATTGATGAGTTTCATAAGGGGGATTGTGGAGGACATCACTATTGGAAAGCCACTGCAAACAAGGTCTTGAGAGCTGGCTCTGGCTATTTTTTGCCAACTATGTTCAGAGATATCTATAAAAAGATAGCCACATGTCATGAATGTCAAGTGTTTGAAGAAAAGATAAAGCTTATGCCACTACCCTTGGTTCCTATTTATGTTGAAGCACCTTTCCAGCAATGGGGATTAGACTTTATAGGGGAAATCCATCCTCCATCAGGACAGCATCGTTGGATTCTCACAGCCACCGATTACTTTACAAAATGGATAGTTGTTAAACGTGTTTCCACCATTCATATTTTTCAGAGTTTTCCTATAAGAGTTAGCCATCTTATCTATAATTAAAATCATTAACCCTTTTGAGAGAGCCCTCTCAGGTTGAGGAGGCTAAGCCTTAGCCTAAAGTAGGTTTGAAATAGTTACTTTGAGTCAACCTGATCAGCAGCCTATCAGGACCTGATTTTGAGATAACATTTTGGTGCGTCTGCCGGGAGTCGAACCTGGGTCTATTGCAATACCCACAAGGCAAGCAAATGATTCACTTATTATTTCTTTCTTAGAAAATAATATATTATCAAGATTTGGTTGCGCAATTAAGATCATTATTGACAATGCTCAAGCTTTTAAGTCCAAAAGAATGATTAATTTTTGTCATCAGTATCACATTTCCCTTGGACATTCTACTGCTTATTATCCACAGGGAAATGGTTTGGCTGAATCATCAAACAAAAGCCTTGTGAGAATCATTAAGAAGTTGCTGCAAGAAAATAAAAAAGCTTGGCATTTGAAACTGAGATATGCTTTGTGGGCTGACCGGATTTGCACAAAGAGGTCCATTGGAACATCACCATATGAGCTAGTATATGGGGCTGAAGCCATATTTCCAACATCCCTTGGAGTACCAGTAATGAAGTTGATTCAAGGACTAGAAGAGGAACCAAATGCTATACAATGAAGGATCAATCAGCTAATAGCTTTGCAAGAGAAAAGAAATGAGGTGTTTGACAGTCATCAACGAAACCAGAACAGGATTAAGAGAGCATTCGAAAAAAATATCAAAGAAGTTACATTCCATATCCATGATAAAGTCTTGAAATGGGAAGCTAGAATTGAAGAGAAAGGTAAACATGGTAAATTTGAAAATTTGTGGAAAGGGCCATATCAAATCTCTACTTTTCATGGAAATAACAACTACATTCTGCAAGAGATTGATGGAACACCATATGCTGGAGGACCTGTTAATCGCAGGTTCCTAAAGCATTACAATTGATCAAATTTCTGCCAAGTTTCTCACAACATTGTATATAACCGTTTTATTAGTCTTTCTTTGTTGCAAATAAATGACAAGCTGAATAGGAAGCTCAAGCCCGAGGTGAAGGCTCATAATGCTAGAAAAGGATGCTTGTCAACTCCATCTATGTTTTCATAAATTGGACAAAGCAGTGGACATACAAGTTCTTAGTGTACTGCAGGAGCACACTATCCCAAGTGGAGCCACTGTTATCAGTTAGAACTAAAAAGACCTGATATATGTAACTTTTCATCCTAGCCCAATGATAAAGGTTAGTGCTAGTCTATTTTTGTTTTAATTTTTCTTCCCTTAGAGTCTGAAGTTTTAAAGAGGTCATGAGTCAAGTTTATTCTCAGTCCCCATTGGTTCTCCTCCACCCACCACTGTTTCATAGCCATGTGCCATCTTATGTCAGTTACCAAGTCTTTAGTAATTTTGCAGCGCATGCATACTATTAAAGTGTTTTCGCAGCGCTTTTATAGCTTGACAGTTTTGCAGCGCAAACTCTATTAGGCAATTTCGCATCGCTTTTATAGTTTAGCAGTTTCGCAGCGCAATCCCGATTAAGCAATTTCGCAACGCATCATTCAAATTTAAAACTGACAGCGCTGCGGAATCATGGATTCGTACATTTCGCAGTGAATCTTTCCCGAAATGTCAAGTCCGTTAGATGAGTCACAGGCCGTGTATTCTCATGTCAGCTCATGTACCCCTCTTATCACATTTCACCACTTATTGCCATTATCACCACCACTAGATCAGTTGATACGCATGAATCATCATTTCCAAGAAAGAGTACCGTGCATAAATCTTAATGATGGTTGTAAATCTTGCATGAATGACAAATCTGCAAGATTACAATTTGAGAGATTTTAAACGGCAATATCTCAAGTTCAAATACAAAGATAATCAAGCGAGGTTGATAATCAAGCAAGGCTGAATTCAAATAGAAGCTGAATCACAATTCAAACCAGAGTTGGTAGTCATTGTTTGCGAATATTGGAAAAAATCAATGGAGAAAAAGGAGCACAGATCCGGCAAGTGTCTAAGGACCGAGCCTGAAGGCTTAGATATAACGCTGAGAAATAAAGAGGTGGAGAAAGCATTCAAAAAGGTCGGGTGCTGGAATTTTTGCAACAAGTTACAAGGAGGACACGCACAGGTAACCAAAGAATTTGCACTTAACTTCACAGGCTTGAATTCAAAGGTAGCCATGATAGAAATGCAGGTTTCGCCAGAAGTGATATCTACTGTGACAGAGATCCCACGAGGACAAGAGCAATGGTTTAAAAATTTCAAGTTTGACATGAATCCTTGCAAGGAGTTTTTGAAGGATGAATTTGTAAGTGCAGATTTAAGTAAGGCAGTGCCCAGGAGTTATGTCAAAGAATATTATGCTCATTTACTCACCTGCATACAGAAATATCTGACTTGCGAAGGAAGGTATAACAAGGTTTACTCATACCATTTTAAACTCCTTTTGCATTTCACAGGGAAGGTCTCCATAGACTTACCTTTTTATCTTTTCCGTAGTTTGAGTAAGATGTGTGATAAGGTACAGCTGAGGAAAGAGGATTGTGAAACCTCTTTGTTTCATCATGGTTTGATCAAACTACTGGTTTTAGATGAGCTCCAAAAGGTAGACAGAGATTGGAATTCGTTCATTTTTATGGCTAGCTTCAAAAGCCAGACTGGCCTCACTCCTCTACCTGCAAGAGATTTTACAATAGTTGAGCTCCAAACAGAAGCAAGAGCTACAAGAGTTCCAAATTCACAAGCAAGAAAACAAGTGAAGCCACTCATCATCCAAGATCAACCTCAACAATCAACTAAGGGAAAAGCTCATGGTAAAAGGACTATACCTGAAACAAGCACATCTGGAGTAGTCTCAAGGATAAGAACAAGAAGCCAGATGAATAAGGAAAAAGGTAAAGCTGTAGCAGTTGGAGAAAGTCCAGTGTCCAAGGGAATTCTAAATGACTTATTACAGGCTATTGACTTTGAGTAGTCTCTACCAGTTCAAATTGAGTTGATACAGTCAGAACAAGAAAGTACCAAGAAAACCAAAGCCTCAAAAAGGCTTAAATTTGATGAGCCAGTTGAAGAGTTTGTTTTTAAACCTAGAAGGCCTATGACAAGGAGATTCCAGCAAGTACAGGAAGCACTGCCAAGAACAGAGGAAACAGGGGAAGGGACGCAACGCCAGCAAAGGAAGAACACAGGCAAGACAGTCATTACATCCAAAGAAGACCATATAGCAGACCTGAAAAGAAAATTGGACTCAGCTAAGCATGAGATTGCCAAATTGAAGAAAGCTGCTAGAAGACATGCAGTCATACAAGAAAACCATTATAGAATTAAAACCCTATGGGAAGAAAATGCAGTTGTAGAAGTGGTTGATTGCAATACACAATTTCACACCTGGACAGTGCCGGCAATCAAAGAAGCCAAATACATCAGGATGATCAATATGCAACTGAGAGCTGGAAATAAGGTTATGAAGAAAAAGATAGAAGATCTGAAGGCACAACTAAGCCAGCTTAAAGGACCTGCTAAATGAATTTACATCTCAAGTAAGATTTTGTTTTGAAATTTTGATAAGTTTGCTTGATCTTACCTTTCTGAAGAAATCTAAATCCCTATTCAGCTTTTGGAAAGTCTAAAAGAAGTTTTTGGCAACCAATCACTCAATTAATATAGGTCTTGGGTTAAAAACAAGGTTTTTTAAACAACTCAGCAGTTTCGTAGCGCGCTACGAAACTACTGAAGGTGATGATTTCAACATAAATCAACTAGTTTTGAAGTTGAAGTGGGAAAATTTTGAAGGATAGAGGTATACAACGAGAACACCTGAAATTACAACAGCCAATCAGACTAGCACAAGTGGAAATAAATGGTTTGAATCAAAAAAGTGGCATTTTGTATATCATAAGAAAGTTAAAGCATGGATCAGACAACTTGAATACGTTTTCCTTCTTGTTTTCAAAACAGTGGATGACACATCATCAGATCATGTTTCATAACAGTGGACAGCACATCAAAACGTGGCCACCGTCATATTTTGAGGGACAACAATCAAAAATCGACTTATGAAGCAATGAAAACCATAAAGCCGAGAAGCAAAGATAGTCTCCTAATTTTTCTGAACAGTAAAGAAGATACAACATTCAAGAGTAGCGTGGAGCATTAAACACCCATCTCAGCGAAACTGAAAGAGAACCAGATGTCAAAGAAAGGGATTATCTTAATCAAAGTCATTATGCATGTAATATGGAGTTAGAGCCATATTTGATTTAGATCTCTAAAAAAACTCCAGTCAACACTTTGTTATATTTATTAAGTAGTTAGAGTTTAAGAGTTGTTAGTAATAGAAGTAGTTTTCGAATTCCTCTAATGCTTGAGGAGGAATCTCGATCAGTTAGAATAAGAGCTCTATATATAGCTGAAATAGCAATGTAATAGGGGTTGGAAATTTTATGAAAAGGCTTGTATTTGGCTTATGTAAGATTCAGTTTCAGTAATACATGTTTGGCTTTACTTCTCAGGATTCATGAGGGATCTTTTATGTTCAGAATATATGATGTTTTCCTTTTCCTAATTATTGCAGTGTTATGGATGTAAAATCACTCAGAATTCACTGAATGTGCTCTGACTTCCTGTATACATTTATAAACTGTGTGGTTCTGTATGAGTTTATGTTCTGAATGTTTAAATGTTGAATGCCCTGACTTCCATGTAAGGTTGAGTTCATTGTTATATTGAGGTGTAGTTGACTCCATAAGCCCAATGGATAGTTGTTAAATGTGTTTCCACCATTCATATTTTTCAGAGTTTTTCTATAAGAGTTAGCCATCTTATCTATAATTAAAATCATTAACCCTTTTGAGAGAGCCCTCTCAGGTTGAGGAGGCTAAGCCTTAGCCTAAATTAGGTTTGAAATAGTTACTTTGAGTCAACCTGATCAGCAGCCTATCAGGACCTGATTTTGAGATAACAGATACAACCCAAACTGGGTGAACCACGTATATATATGTCTCTCTTGTTTTATGTGTTTTCTATGTTTATATTTCTGCAATATTTTATGTGTTCCTTTGCTCCATAATATATAATTTCTAACAATTTGGTGGCTCAATATTTCTTGGACCGTATCTTCAAACTGCATGGCATGATGACTTCCATTGTCTGATCAAGACCCCACTTTCACCATAAAATTTTGGCAGGAAATTTTAAAGCTACAAGGCACACAACACCAACTAATTACTCACTATCATCCCCAAACCAGTGGTCAAACAGAATCGGTAACAAGTGTTTGGAGACATATCTGAGCTGCTTAACTTCAGACAAGCAGAATCAATGGTTACAGTGGCTACCTTTAGTTGAATGGTGGTATAATACTAACTATCATGAAGCCACGAGGAGGATGACATATGAGACAATGTATGGCCAACTCCCACCTTCACTAGTTTCTTATATCCCTGGATGTTCTAAAGTACAGGAAATTGATCTGTTCCTATAGAATTGTGCCACCATGATCATTCATCTCAAAGATAATCTACATCAAGCTCAAAACATAATGAAGCAATAGTCTAACCAGCATCATTTCGAGCACTCATTTCATAAAGGGGATCAAGTATTCCTGCGACTCCAATAATATATTAAGAAAACATCTCTCAAAGAAAATGGTTTCCAGAAACTAGCACCAAAATTCTATGGGCCTTATCAGATACTTCAACATATAGGAGCAGTCACTTAGAAATTGGCCTTGCCACCTACTTCAAAAATCCATCCAATCTTCCATGTATCATGCCTCTAGAAAGTGGTGGGGAACAATTTTAGGGTTCAAACAAGTCTACTCGAATTGGATGAGAAAGGCTCTGTTACACTGAAATTTGTCACCATGACTATCTGCAGTTAATATGGCTCTATCAATAGTCATATTATCCTCCTTGTCAAGCCTTATACCTCTTCTCTCCATGTCAAACTTCAAAAAAGAGAGAAAGTCACTAAAAACATGTTTATCTCTGGGTACGCAGGTTCTCTCTACCTTGCCTGCATGTACGCATCCCAAACTCATTGTACCTGCGTACTTGTACGCTCTGTAAGCCAAAGGTTGGGTGCGTACCCCTGTAAAGGTCAAAAGGCGCGAGTTTCATATTTAAAAAGTTACTTGTGGTCACTTCTAGAGCCTTCTAGAAGAGTGTTTGACGTGTATTGAGCGCCTCCAGATGGTTCATGCATCCCTATGATAGAGGAACTTATCCCATCAAGAGAGGAGCTACCCCATCCAAAAGAGGGAGTATCCCATTGATGTTGGAACTGAATAACTTCCTCTAGAACACTATAAATACAGGCATTGGGCCAAAGGAGGGGAGGTTGAAAGCTGAACATTCCAAAGGGTAAATGCTGCTGGAATTAGGACTTCCATTGTTAACTTGTGAGGAGAGATTACCATCCTTTCTTGTTGCCATATTGGAAGTGGGTGAGCTTGTCAAAGTAGAGGAAATCTCTTGTTGGACCCTGGGAGGAGCTTGCACAACACCAAGGCTCAGGTTGTAATGGTTCCTTTTTTGTTTCCTTAATACAAATAAGTCCATTCTTCTCAATGATTTGTTGTTAATGAATTATTTCATGTACTCCTTGGTCTATGTGATGAATATGCTTTGTTTTATGAAATATTCAGGTGTTATGTAATCGTTTGCTTTGTTAGTGTATGCAGGTCTTAAAGTGAAGGAGGAGCTCATCTGGATCAGCAAGGCTGGACTGCTACAACAAGCGTTGGACCTAAGGTAAGATCGGAAAACACTTGGTTTCTCATAGAATATTGTATGTTTAGAGAAGGATTGCTCTTGTTTGGTTTGTTTATCACTAGAGAGTCTTAGACTCCTAGGGAGGTTAGGTTTGTCTGCAAAAATAACTCTTTCCGCATGACAAAAACCAACCAAACAGAACTGTAGAAAAGGAAATATCACACCAACATGCACTAGTGCAGGTTTATTTCTCCTGCTTGGACCAGGCGGGGAAAACCAATTTGAAATCAAGTGCAGGAAAGGAAATTTAGCTACTTCACACAATAGATCCGCTTTCACTCAGACAGGAATGCATGTGCTTGAAATTAAATCACACTTGATGATATAAACACAAATTACAGGAAACAAGAAATAGGGTAAACATGTTGGGTTGGCTAGGCCCTAGCCAACCAGTGCGTTTCCCTTTTAAATAAAAATGCTACTCAGTACTTCAATCAATTCATCAGCTCAAATACAAAAATGTGATTTCTAAAACATGAAGCAGAGCTCCCTTTTATTAATTCATTGAGGCAATTACATGCGTTAATACATCGCCCAACCGAGATTCGGGCGATAACGAAATATAGCAACCTATTACTGCCTCTCTGGCTGTGTCTCTATTCTATCCAAAACTCCCTTAGTCCTATTTAAATTCTACATTATATAGATGTTTTTCCAAGGGCCAAAATAGATCATTCAACTGATTACATAACCAACCATAGAATTTAGCTTCTTGACCTTTAAACTTAGATAGTTAACAAAACTAGTCGTAGCCAATCTGTAGCTTTCGTTCTTCATAGTTTTGATCTCGGCTGCCTTTGGATCGATCTTGTTGTCATGGTTGAAACTGCTTAAAACGAGGCGGTGATCAAGGAGGTTCGGATCTGCTGCAAGGATTTGTTGTGCTAGCAACGGTGCAAGATTTGATCCTGCACTAGGATCAGCGGTCATAGTAAGTACTATCACTACCAAATAAACATTGGAGATATCGATAAGTTACAAAGAGTGATTAAAAGTAAGAAATCATGTAATAAATGATTAATTAATGCTAAGTTATTTAAAAATATGAAAATAAAGTGCATACAAAATATGTCACCGTTCTTGGACTGGTGCAAGATGAGGGTGTATAAGAGAGGTAAAACGACAGTAAATGGCTATGATTTAGGAAGGGGAAAATAGCAAAAAGAGAGCAAATTAGGGGACTAACATGGATCTTCTCTTATCTATTGTCTCACTTCTTATTCTTCTGCACACACACACTACTCTTCTTAACCACGCATTTCTTTATAAGGAAAGCTAACATGGGTAATCAAGAGACACAAGTGATGGTTCATTTCCCCTTCTCACAAATATGGGAAAGTAACATTACATGTCTATTAATTACATTTACATTTGGAAATATTTCCTCTCACATCCTAATGCAAATATCTATAAAAACATTGGAAATCTCCCCCAACATCATCATGTGACCTACCATCACATTGGCAACCCTCGATCTAGTCTTCCTCGAAATTGTTTCTCCATCTATGCACCTACATCAAATGACAACTATGACCATCGAATCACTGAAAACAAAACATATTCCCCATGGATCTTTATAACATAGCTCGATATAGTATTTACAATGACATCCTATAAACCATGACCAACATAACAAACATGAAAATCATGTCGCTTACTGGAGCTTTATAAAAAACTCATTATGGTATCTACAACAATATCCCTATATGCATATACCAAAAACTCATTTGCTTGAACCAAAAATAATGAAGGATACAAAGCCCACATCTAATCATTCATCTCCCATGTAACTTCATCAGGCCCAAAGTGCTTCCACTACACTTTAACATGCCCAATTACTCTATTCTGAAGCATGAGTTATTTCCGCTACAATACGCATTGTGGTTCTGGCTCGATTTCTCCCTCTAGTTCCACCTGCAATACATAATAGTCAATCACATGATCAAAATCCTGTACATACTTCTTAAGCAATGAATCATGGAAAACATCATGGAATTTCATTATCGGAGGTAGTGGAAGTCTATAGGCCATTGGTGCAATCCTCTTAAGGATCTCAAAAGGCCCACAATACTAAGGTTCTAGCTTGGCACATGATCCAAGCATCAAGGAGCTCATCTTGGGATTAATGCGCAAGTACACATGCAACCCAACCTAAAACTACTTAAATACCCTATGTTGACCTGCATGACTCTTCATCTTGTCCTATGCTACTTTAAAATTCCTTTCAATTACCTGCATTTGTTATTCCATATTTGCCAACATATCTAGCCCAATCAACACTCTACTCACTAGATCACTCCAATTAATAGGAGTATTACAACTATTCCCATGATGTGCCTCAAAGGAACTCATCTTTGAGGATTCTTGATACCTGTTACCATATTCAAACTCTACCAATGGAAGATATTATTCCCACTTCCTCTGCTGATGCATGAAATACATCCTCAACATGTCCTCAAGAATCTTGTTGAACCTCTCTATCTATCCATTTACCTGTGGATGACAAGTTGTACTAAATGCTAACTTTGTCCCCAAACCCGCAAATAATTATTTCGAAAACATGGAAGTGAACATTGCATCTCTATCAAACACATTATTCTTAGGAACACCATGCAATCTCACTATATCCCAAATGCAAATATGAGCTACCTCACTTGTTGAATTCATAGACTTAATTGCAATGAGGTGAACTACCTTACTTAACCTATTAACCACAACCATGATAGAATCATGTTGCTTCGATGTCTTTGGACATCCTAAAGTGAAGTCCATGGAATGACCTCCCATTTCCACTCTATAATCAGAATCTATTGTAATAAACCACATGGATTCCTACACTATGATTTTACCTTCTGATAGTCCAAACATCTCACAACAAACTCAGCCACCTCTTTCTTCAATTTCAACCAATGGTAAAATTTCTTAACTTTTGATACCTGTCATCATGTTGTCCTTCATATAATATATGATCCTATAAATCTATCCCATAAGATCTCACTGATGAAATGTGATTCACCTGCACTCTCCTACTGAGAGAATTTACAACCCTATTCTCTTTTCCCTTAATGTTCCTGACCTCAAAGTCAAACTCACTGAGAGTAGCTAACCATCTAGCTTTCCTAACATTCAAATTAGGTTGATCAAACAAGTACCTCGACCCATTGTGATCATTCATCAAGATGAACCTCCTTCCAAGAAGATAATGTCTCCACATCTTAAGGCCTGAATGATAGTTTCCAACTCAAGATCCTAAGTCACATATTTTTTCTCATGGTTAGTCAAATTCCTTGACTCAGATCATACTACCTATCCTTCCTACATCAGGACTCCACTAAGTCCTCTCTTGCAATCATTTGTACATACCACAAACTCTTTGTCTGGATTTTCAATCTTCAATATTAGACCATTTGTAAGAAAATGCGTCAACTTCTCAAAACTAGTTGCACACTCCTCATTCCATTCAAACTTCTTCCCTTTTCAATGCAAAGATGTAATAGGATAGGAAACCAGTGAGAAGTTCTTGATGAACCGCTTGTAATAACCTACTAGTCCCATAAATGGTCTAACCTCATCGACATTCCAAGGAGTTTCCCATTCCATGATAGCTCTAATATTTTCCAGTTCCATTGTTATACCTTCCTTGGAAACAACATGTCCCAAGTAATGAACTTATTTCTGAAAGAAACTATACTTACTAAGTTTTTCATACAACTGATGTTCTCTCAACAATTTTAACATTTTTGCTAGGTGTTCTACATGCTCTTCCTCATTTTTAGAATATATCAATATATAATCAATAAATGTTATCACAAACTTTTCCAGATAATGATGCAACACACTATTGATAAAACACATGAAATTAGTTGGAGCATTAGTAAGACCAAAGGGAACTACTACAAACTAATAATGCCCATACCTGGTATGGAATGTGAATTTATAGATGTCGTCTTCTTTGATGCGTACTTGACAATATCCTGATCTCAAGTCAATCTTCAAGAACATTGTTTCTCCCTTCAACTGATCAAATAAATCATCATTCCATGGCAAAGGATACCTATTCTTGATCATCACCTTGTTAACTTCCTATAATCAATGCAAAACTTGAGAGTATTTTCCTTGTTCTTCACAAACAACACTCATGCTCCAAAGCAACACACTTGGCCTAATGTGTCACTTATCAAGCATTTCCTTAAGCTTAAACTTCAATTCCTCTACTTTTGGAATGCACATCCTATAAGGTGCCTTTGATGTTGGTGCTACTCCCAACATCAACTCAATAGAAAACTCCACTTCCCTATGAGGTGGTAACTTTGAAATATATGCTAAAAATACATCCTAAATTGCTGCAAAATTGGATACCTTTTTAGATCTTCATCATCCTCAATATCCTTCCTTTTGTCACTAGAAATATGAACTGCAAGCAAAAAACACCATTTCCAACTACTATTATTTTCCTGCATAGTTGTGATCATTCTCACTAAAGTAGCCTTCTTTTTAGCTTGAAATATTTTCCTCTCACCATCATCATCCAAACACTCAATATCCTTGTCATAGAATGTAACTTATTCCTATGAATGTACAACCAATCCATACCTAACAAAATATTGTATGATCCCAACTGAAGCACATTTATATGTGTTGATGTAGACATACCATTCATCTCAAATACACAAATCTTACCCAATGATGAAATCTTTTCTTAGTACTTGTAGCCAACTGCACCAACTAAGATTCTACATGCACTTTTTTATTCAAGCAACACTTATCCACCAGGTCAAGACTAGTATAACTATAGCTAGATATAAGATCAATAAAAATAGAAACAAATTGATCACAAAGCTTACCTTCCATCCTGATAATAAATGGCTTATGATCAACCTACCTATTATCCAATGCTGCAGAAATTTGTGGAAAACTCTGTCCAACATCCCCAACTAATGATCTGCCTCCTGAGCACTATAAATCTACAGTCTGTCACCCTGATGTTGTCAAGAATCTCTCCTATGATTATCTCCACCACATGTCCAACATTATAAAGGCATATTTCCATCACCCTTGTTCTGCTCCTCAAACTGAAATCCTTTTCCTCTATCAATTGCACTGGATTTCTTATATGATGTTGCATTTTCCTTGTTACCTGCATTTTGAGGTCTTCCTCACTTCTTATCCCATTTTCCCTTAGTATTTTCATTAACTTTCCAACCTTTCTTAGGCTCTTACTTATGCTCAAACTACTCATAATAATGTTTCAACTTTCCAATTACTTCCTCCAATGTCCGAGGCTCATCATACTCAATCAGATCTTTAAATGCTAATGGCAATTCACTAACTAATATTTAAAATTTTGTTGTCTCACCCTAAAGATATGGTACATACTTTAGAAATTCCAAAATATTATTCATATAGTCTTCTTCTGTCATATATCCCTCCTCAATTCGTAGAAATCCTTAGCCTTATCATCGTAGTATCTCTCTGACAAGTACTTCTTCCTAAAGAGTCTTTTGCACTCATGCCAACTCAACTCCTATGTCTTGATATCTCTAACACTCTTCACATATTCCCACTAGATGTTTACTTTTTATTTGAGACTGAAAATATTTATCCTAGCTTTCATATACTTTGTATAATCATGCAGCTCGAAGAATTTCTTCATCCCAAACAACCATGCTTCTGCATCTTCCATTTTCTTTAGCTCTCCATCAAAGATAGGAGGCTTTGGTTTTCTTAAAATCATCTAGCAAGTACTGCTTCTCATTCTTCCTATAAGGACGATAATGATGATGTCCATGTTTTCTCTCTGAACTAGCACTAGAATAGAACCCATAAACACTACCTCTCTTGTCAGGTGTATCCATCCATATACCACCTCTAACGATGCCATCCATGTCAAAAATGTGTCTTCCATGAGACTTGATACCATTTGCCTCGTTAGTCCTTTCCTCTTGTCCATAATTGATTCATGGTTGTCCCTATCATTTCAAATCTAATAAACTCTAAACAATAACTGCATTGAGCTTTGCTTGCTTTTCCTATGCCGTGGAAATTCTTTCATGTGACTAAATGATTTTTTATTGTAATGGGCCTTGTAAAAAATCATGTAAAAAATATAAGACCAAGGTCATGGGACATGTATTCCAAGCCGAATGGTGGGAAAAACATCCCAGTGTGGTTGTTCATTTGGCTTATTATGGCTAAGGAAATTGGAAAAGGTAATGGAAAGGGCTTTGGAAAGGAATGAGGCATTAATTGGAATTTTATTTATGAAAATAATGGAAATTAGAAGAAAATGAAGGTGAAAGGTCAGGGGTTTCACGTGAGGAGGAAAATGAAGGAGAATAATGGAAAATCAAGAAAATAGAGGCCTTGTTAATAAAAAGGCTTTCGAGGATTAGTTTATAAAATTTTCTCAATTCAGTTTTGGAGCTCTCTCTCTCACTCTTGGACACTTGATGTTTTCTTGGATCACTTCAACACTAGATCAAGGGAAAGCAAAGATCAAGGGAAAGCAGGATCAAGAAGCTACAATGGGATTATTTATAGGTATCAAATTGCATGTATGATTTCCTTGCTAGTTTTGGCATGCATGGTTATGCATTTTTTTTCTCTTGTTATCATTGGCATGGGTTTTGCCAGGTGTGACAATGTTCTTCAACCTAGCCTTTCCATTTCTGGATAGCCATGGTGTGATGGGGTTCTCATGTTTTTGTTGAGCTGGATTTTCGAATGGATTCAAAACTAAGTGAGGTGGTCTCTGAAAGAAATAACACATGACTTAGTGACCCCTGAATCAAACTGTGGATTGTGATAAAGCCTTGGCCTAGTGACCCCTAAACTGGACTATGGGTTGCAGTAAAGTTGGATTGTGTGTTAACTTGGTAGGCCTAAGAATCCTTGATCGATGAATGGAGGGATATACCGTAAAGCCTAGAGGTGGTTACCCTTAATTAAGCCTAGAAATCTTTGTTCAATGATTGGCAGGATATACGATAAAGGTTGGAGGGAGCAGTCTCATGTAGGCCAAGGAATCACGACTAGTGAATGGTAGGATATCCAATAAATCCTAGAGACTAGGAGACAAGAAAATTCCTCACAATGTATGGGGAGAAATATGGTGACATCCACGCTTGTTGAAGGCCTAGTGATCTAGCATGGATTGTAGTAAAGTTTGGTTCTATTGATGAGAGTGAGGTGGTGTACCCTCAAGAAACCCTAGTTGAGTTTTTGTTATGAGTCCCACATTCATGCATGGAATATGGCACGAGGGTGATTGGATGAAAGAAATATTTGGTTCACCTAATCTATGGTTGGGTGGTACATGCAAGTCCAAAACCTGGTTCCCTTATGCATTCATTAACAAGAGTTCCTTCTCCTTGTTATTTCATGTGCAAATGTAATGGTTCATATGTGATATTTATGGTTGTTGTATCCTTGTTATTTTTGTCGGTTATATGCTGGTTATGAGTATGTTTTATGACAGTGATAATGTATGGCTCTCATAATTTTTTCGTTGATAAATTAATGAGCAATTAATATATGACCTAATAGATGATAATGCAGTTAATGTGATAAAACATCAATGCTTCTTAGCGATTCTTAAATAAGTATCAGACCCTTATGCTCATATATGTTGTTATGACTTGTAGATTACATGTGCACAAATTGTATGATGAAATGCTTGTCATGGCTAGTAGGGGTTTAGTCAAGTATTTGTTCAAGTATTTGCTTTAGTATCATTGTTTCAATGTTTTTATTCATTTCTAGAAGTTGCATGAAGTTTTGGGCAATGGCCTATGCCTTGGCCCTTAAAAAGTGGCACAGAATCTGGGGTCCATTAGGGAATTTCAAGGTCTAAAATGGAACTCCTAAGGAAAGCGTATAAATCAAAATTCACTTTATGAGAACCAATTACATTTTAGGGGATGACATCATCCCCAATGGTTGAGGTGACATTGTTTGAGTTAAAGGTACTTACTATCACATTCTTAATGTTGGATAAAAACTCATGGTTAACCATGGTAGTGCTCTAAGTACTTTTAAACTCACAAAGTAAAGTACTCATAATAAAGGTCATTTCACACTTTTTGAATAAAATATTGGTATTGGCATTTCATACTTTTTTGAAAAAACAATGCATATCCCAATAAAGTCTTCATGTCTTTACACACTTTTCAATAAATATTATATCTGTATATTTTCATATATTTATTTTTAAATTATATATTCATCTCATTTTATTTAATATTACAATTTCAAATCCCCCGATTAGGGTGCGAACCAGCGGATCACCTCATTAAGACAATGTTAATGTGTTGTACCATGAGGTACATTACCACCACCCCCCACATGCTTGAGGTGATGGGTGCGGTGGCCTTTTACATGAAGATGGACAGAGTAATAACGAAAGGTGACAACGAGAGGTGGGAAAGAAATTTTATTTGCAGTTACCCTGGAGGGAAACATAGTGATAACCAGAAATACCGAGTAAGGCTAGGGGACTGGAGTGATGGGCTGGTGCAGTGGCTCCACGAGTGATAGAGAACCCACCGACTACCAGCGAAGGAACCCGGGTATGTGTTTTTCATCCTCTGTCCCCCCATTAAATTACCCTGTTTTTGGTTTCGTCTGTGGGAGATGTAGGGAAATAAGAGGATGTGGAGTTGGGATAATTGGGGATGGGGGTGTGGGATTCAGAATTCGATAGGAACCTTAACAATCTCACTCTGTTTCGAGATTCTCCTATCCCGTATGGGAATTATTTTGTTAATGGGAAGGGAGCATAGCATAGGCATGTAGTCACTTTGTTGAAGAAGCTCGGGGGGTTGGGTATTGGGATAATGTTTACCTGTACACCCAGATAATGGTAGGAATCTTTTGTCTTTTAGCTATGGACAACCAGGGTTTGGAATGCAGTGACTAAGGGATTGGGAAGATGAATGAGAGAAGCCACAAGCATGGGACATGGCAAGGAATAGAGATTGGTTATGTCAGAATAGGAAGGAGGGGGGCGACTGCTATGTTACGAGGCTTGGGGATCCCTGGTCACTTGGGCTGGGCACCCACGATGCTTGTCGTTCTGGCTGAAAAATGAAACCAAAACTGGTATGGCCGGTGGCTGGATGGAAGTCAAGCCACTGCGCCTGAGACCTAGGGGATAATGCATGTAAGAGCAAAGTAAGGGGGGACTTCAATTAGAGCATAGACCTTCATGTTCAAGGCAAGGGCAGGGCCTTTATGTGTATCCTGCTTGCGGCCAAGGGGGCAAGCAACTGCAAGTGCTAGGGGGATGATTGAAGCTCGGGGGATGGAGCAGCACGTTTATACCAATTGAAATCTTGAATTATGTAGTAACACAGTGACAATTGACTGCTCAATTGGATGTCTTATCTACAAAACAGGTTCGCCAAGTGGTAAGCCTACCCAGAATATGGAACCTTTAGGCCTGGCTAGGAAAAAGCTCGAAAATCAGCTAAACCACCACGCAATATAAGAGGTTAGGTCGATGAGATCATGGCATGACCAGCAAAGACTCGAGGCCACAGTAAGAGGCCACAGGAGGCCAAAACGGACACTGAACCCAGCTCTTCGAGTAGTTGACGAGGTAGAAATTATGTCGAGAGCCTAATCAATGAAGTGGCAACTACCTACTGAGAGGTAACCAATGAGGATGTTAGGAGACTATTAGAAGAATGGGAAGCATAATTGAAAAGGCAAGAGAGTGGGACAAAAATATAGATGGAGGATTGGAGAGCCCTCATACCGAACCCCGGGAACACGCAAGGGAGCATTACCTAGTACAAGCAAACCCTCTACTTGTACTGATTTATGAAAATATAATTGGGAAAGGCAATGGAATAGATCTTGGTGGGCATGGTAGTTACGCTTCAGGGACTGCCAAATTACAAACAGGAATTTTAGAAGGTGCAGTTCCAACTGCATAAACAAGACATCTGCCTCGGTCGAATTGAGAAGCATCTACTCTGCATACTGGTTCAGACAGAGTGCCAGGATCAAATGCCAAAGACCTAGCTCTGGTTGAATCAACATCAGCTGAACAACATGAAAGAATGCTTACTTACTGATAGTTTTGTTTATATATGCAACTAGCTTTTAAAATTTCTTATGTAGTTACATATGAATGTAGGACTTTAAAGTATGGATGTGGACAAGAAACTGAAACTTCTATTGCTTAGATAGAGAGACTTAAGATTTTTTGCTACTGAATGGCATATAATGCAGATCAGTGGCCACCACACTTGGTTTCCCAGTGGGCAAGTTGAGGCCACCTACAAGCTTAACAAAAAAAAAACACATTTAACAATTAATTATAGTTAATATTATAGATGATATATTTATTATAATTGAAATAAAAATAAATAAAAATGTAACCTTGTAATTTTAGGATAAATCAAATCTATGAATAATGTTATTATATTATTAATAGCAATAGAAAAATATTATAATTGAAGAAAAAATGTATATTAGTTTTGTATGATTTATGATTTTATTTAATAAATCTATCTGACAAATTTTGCTTAATTTCAAGTTATTGAATAATATGCAAAAGTATGTTATTATAACATTTTTAAATAAACCAATGTGATAAGGATTATAAAAAAAATTATAATGTTTTTCCAAAGTAGAAAATAATAATTTTTATTATGTTAATTACAATAATGGTTTTATTGAAATATTTAATGATTAAAAAGTGATATAATTATTGGCCTTACAAATCAGTGTATATTTAACTTGAAATTATAAATATATGAATTTGTTTGAATTTATACTTAAAATTAATAATATTGATTTTTACATATATATCTTTGATGATTACTATTATTATTATTTTAAATATTAAATCAGTGAAATAAATTTTTAAATAGTTATTTATGTTATAAAATGATTTCAAAATGTGTCATGTATTTGGATACTTCCTCAATCTATGACTCATGTTAAAGTCTCATCATCAATATAGAAGTTGTACATCCCTTATTTATGTTATTGAATTTTGTCTTTAATTTCTTTAATGTCCCATTTGATTAATGGTGATATATTCCTTTTGTATGGACTAGCAACTTCCATAGCTTTGTGCATTACCCTACTATGATTTTCTTGCTTGGAATGTCCTTCTTGCATCCACTTTCCAAGTCAGTGATTCTCCTCTTCATCCTATTTTACCTCCCTTAAAATGATTGCCTATAAAATCTAAGACTAGACAAAACAATTTATACACCTGTATCAATTAACAGTTTGCAATTGTCAAATGAAGAATAGGAAAAAGGATACTTCATAACTCTCCCTCCTAAAAATATGAAAATTGGAGTAAAAGGGTGGTTGTATCAATTATAAATTTCATTGGGAGTACAATGTCATCTCATGAACAAAGGGAGGAATAATGGCCCGTATGTCACTCTACCTCCAACTGTGACCTCCATTACCTCTTCATTATGCTCATGCATTGGAACCACATGGGGTGGTATGATGGTGTTAAACCAACTCTTCCCTATGGATGTATGTAGCTATTTGACACTCCTCAAACATAGGTTATAGAGTGAGCCAATAAAGTCATTACAAATCCTCTGATAGTAGTGAATATGCTTCATATTCTAAATTTTTTTGGAAAAATAAATTTCTTGCAAGATACATTCTAGATCCAACCCAAAGAACATGTTAGGGAATGGGTTAAAAATAACATACTTAACAATCCAATGCTTAGGAGGCCAGAAATAATTTGTAACATTAATCAAGGAAAGGATTCTTGAACTTATTTATTGCATGGACCAAGTTGTTGGAGATGATCTCCACCTCATTGAAGATGTTTTTGTTTTCATAAATCCCTATCGCACAATGATCCAATTATTCCATAAATGGGTTATGTCTTCCACTCTATATGATATGCTCATTAGGACCATGGAATCTTACTAACAAGTCAAAAATCTAAGCAGAGTACCACCCTTAGCTAAATTCTTTGAATGGTTTGGTGTTATCCCATCACTTCACTAGTGTTTTAGGGGTCATTGGTTTCTCTATGTGCTTCAAACCACTCTCATATTTATTTCTAAGTGGGAGTGGGAATATTATACATCCATTTTATGCTAGCCGCATAAAAAAACCATCAAGGCTCCCTAATTTGGAGTAGATTTATGTGGCATACATCCGTATGATCTATCAATTTTTCCATCTTATATGGACAAGGGAAAATGTATACTTGGTTGACGTTTAGTGAATATGTAATCATCAAACCATATCACCATGATCCCTTTCTCCTTCAAGCCTGGGTTCCTCCAATACAATTTTGGGTTTAATAAGAGGAGTGGCCAATTTATACATCTAGTAGAGTTGCATAAATGAACCACAAGTGGAAAGTTCTTGTGTGAACTTAATATCTCAATACCCTATAATATTGGTTTAATGAACCTCATTATAGATGGCCTCTAATATATGTTGGGTTCTACACTTCCACTTCCTTTTTTTTTTTTTTCTAGATGCTATTATGCACACAATGTTACAAAAAATGGATTTTATCTAATAATAACAATAAAATATTTTCACCAAAAACTTGAATCATAAGCATTAACCAATACAATGAGGGTAATGAAACACTAAAGCATAGGTATGTTTCTCTATAAAAGGCTCTTCAATGCATTTGATATTTGTGCAAAACAATTAAAAAAATTTAACAACTACAATTTTTAAACAAGCCACTATCAATGAAGATTGAATATGATGAACCTATTCATAAACCTCATAAACAAACATTCTCTAATTGATCCCTATGGTATTCCTCAATGATTACCAATTACTTTAGAAGGAAAAACCATGGAAGTAGAAGTTGAGGTCGTTGACATAAATCTCACTTACAACCTCCTTCTGGGCCGGAGTTGGACGTATGCCATGCAGGTCGTGGCTTCATCCCTCTTCTGTGTCATCCGTTTCCCTCACCAAGGGAAAATTGTCACGGTAGACCAGCTCTCCTTCTTCACTTCTTCTTTTGAAGGAAATGTGCCTTTCATTGAACATACCTTCGTGCCTTTTGAGAGTGTGGGTCCAGGCTCTTCAAAGATCCCTCTCTCATGGGTGTTTTCTCCCTCCCACCTCCCAACCTCGCCTCCATCAGTATGATTTCGGTTCGTTCTGATCCCTGGGTCCTCCCCCCCATCGACCAAATAGAATCGTGGGGCGAGAAGATGCCGTTGAGTCCCGCCGAGCTCAACTACATCGAAATCGTTGTTGTCTCGGCTCCTCTTGCTGAACCCGCTTCTTTAAGCGGAGCTCTTGACTCATACGACTATTCCCCTTGGCTTGGAGAATGCGCCTCCTCGGATCCATTAAAGGAAATATTTCCTTCTGACGAAGCCATCATAGAGACCATGTATCTCGAGGAACCTCCATGGTCCCATCTTCACCACCGCTCCTCATTTCTCCCTACTGTCCGGGAAACATTCGCTTGTCTCGAGCGGTTTGCTCCGTGTCTCCCTTCACAACCTCTTCAGATGCCCATTCACATCTATCAAGTATCATCCTCTTTCCGTCCCGAGACCTCTAAGGATGCTCGTCGATGGATCCAACATCAAGCCCAACCATATCGCATCGTTGGGGACACCCTGTACTGTCTTGGTGTTGATTTTGTTCTTCGTTGATGCTTGACCTTTGAAGAAGCAGAGAGAGTTCTGAATGACTGGCACTCTAGTGCATATGGTGGTCACATGTTTGGATATGCCACTGCACAGAAAATCCTCCGTGCTGGCTATTTCTTGCCCTCCATTTTCAAAGATTGCATTCTTGCTGTCCGTTCATGTCATGAGTGCCAGATTTACCAATGGAAGATGCGTGCACCCCCTGCTCCGCTACACCCTGTTGTAACCGTCGGCCCCTTTGCCAAATAGGGCATCGATTATGTGACCTGTAACCCTTGCTCGGCCGGGGGGCATGGGTACATCATCGTTGCTGTAGATTATTTTACAAAATGGGCTAAGGCGATTCCTACATTGTCAGAAGACGGTCACACTGCGGCGCAGTTCTTGTTTAATCATGTTATTTCGCGGTTTGGAGTACCCCAAGCCATCGTCACTGATCACGGAAAACATTTTCATAATCACATGATGACTGAGTTAACAACCCAGTTGGGTCTTAGTCATGATAGTTCGACCCCATACTATCCTCAGGCAAACGGTCAAGTGGAAGCCGTGAACAAGGTCTTGGTCACGATGCTTCAAAGAACTGTTGGCATGCATAAGTCCAATTGGCATCTGATGTTGTTCTCTGCTTTGTGGGCCTACCGTACCTTCGTGAAGGATGCCACCTGTTTCACTCCTTTTCAGTTAGTTTACGAACTGGAGGTGACCCTTCCTATTGAGTGTGACATTCCTTTATTGAAGATAGCCGTCGAGTTACTCCCTGATACTACTCCAGTAGAAGAGTGACTTCTTTACTTAGAACGGCTGGATGAGACTCGTCGTCTAGCCTCCCTAGCTATTGAAGCTCAAAAGAAGTGAGTGAAAACTCACTTCGATAACGCTGTTAACCCTCGCTCTTTCAATGAGGGATATCTAGTACTGCTCTATGATCAAGCTAATGATAAGCTGGGGGCAGGAAAACTCGAGCCTATGTGGCATGGGACCTATATTGTGAAAAGAGTTTTACAAAAAGGTGCCTATGATCTTATAGATTATGAAGGTGATCCCCTGGATAGGCCCCGAAATGGGCTTTATCTCAAGAAATATTATGCATGAGTCTAGGCACTCTCTTTTTTTGTACATATGTATGCTTTTAGCAGTGTGTTGTGTGTGCGTGTTTATTTAGTTTTTATGTCGATATGTCGGCATGATTGCCGCTTATTGTGTCTTTTGCTTCTTGAACAGATGTCTGGATCGCCTTACGTTGGTTTCGCTGATGGTGCTTCCCGCAGTACTCGCAATCTGTCATCTGCGGCATGGGTGATCTACGATCCTCATGGTGAGTTAGTAGATATTCAATGGGTGTGTCTGGGTTGTACGACGAACAATGTTGCTGAATACAGTGTTGTGATTGAATTATTAGCTGAGGCAATTAACCTCGGTATTCGCACATTGGTTGTAAACTTGGATTCTCAACTTGTAGTCCACCAACTCAACGGACATTATTCCGTCAGAGATCATCGCATTTTAAGGTTGTATTTACGTGTTAATTTATTAGAAAGGGATTTTTATTTCATTACTTATCAACATATTCCAAGACGACTTAACACGTTAACCGATGCATTAGCTAATTATGTATTGGACAGACATTTGCATAATATGTGAATCAACATAATATAAGAAGCATAAAATACAATAAACCATAAAAACATGTATATATCTATATATATATATATTATATATATATATATATATATATATATATATATAATATATATATATCGTGTGGCGCATCAAGGCGCTCAAAAATAAGTGTACATGTCTAGATAGAGCCAGTGTTCTCCGTACATCTCAGACACATGTCTCTCAAAAAATCATCAGTAGGGAATAAATACCTAGATATCTACAGTGGTGGGTTGTGCTCCCTATGGGTCACAGCCGCTCGTGCCACCCGCCTCAAAGGGCGGTCCAGCCTGGGTTCTACCCCCACTGTATGGATCTGAGCCGCTATGGGGACCTCCTCGATCCCTTGGTAGTCTGGTATCCCAATCAGCAAACCCTCGAGGTTCCGTATCATGGTTTCTATCGTGTCATCTCTCGGAGGAGCCATGGCTAGAGCTCTAATGCCCTGAGCATCCCTC
This sequence comes from Pinus taeda, assembly GCA_000404065.3. Classification (NCBI taxonomy): domain Eukaryota; kingdom Viridiplantae; phylum Streptophyta; class Pinopsida; order Pinales; family Pinaceae; genus Pinus; species Pinus taeda. The sequence goes on along the minus strand of APFE030813400.1, from coordinate 40,451 downwards.
CGTGCCTCTGGGGCCAAGCCAAGGGGTCTCGTTGGTCCCAAATTTGCATAACATAGCGCTTGTCATTAAGACATGTACATGAAAAAATCAAAAACATCATAAAAATCAAAATCAAAAAATGAGATCAAGTGTCTTACCACCATCGTCCCACTGCTCTCCAGCAGGCAGCGGCATGTCTGGATCTCCACGGAAGTCTATCCCAACATATTGTCAGTCCTCTACAAAGATAGTTTGCCTCTCCAGCCACTCTACGAAATATACTCCCCATGACACTGGTCGACCGCCACCTCCTTGTGGCATGACTTGGCCCCATCATGTGGCCCTCGTCTCTCGGGGGCCCTTAGGTGGGTCCAGGACCATATCCTGTAGCTGTAATGCCAGCAACCGCTCCAGCATGAGCGGGACTAAGATCGACCCATAACCAAACTGCTTCGACTCGCCTCGTCGGCAGTTTGTTAGTTGTCTCTTCATGTTCGTTGTTACTACTGCTGCCCAGTTGAATATGGTTGGGTTCAAACATTCGAGAGCCAATCGGAGATGGGCCTTCGAGGCCTTGTGATTGGCCAAAGAGCCCGCTGCCCGGGTCACCATGAAAAGAATAGTTCGAAGGACGATGTCCTCCACCGTAGGAATTGCCACCTTCCCACTCCGTGTCTTGCGTGCCCGTGGGCACACCTGAGCCATCAGCATGTCTAAAGTATCACCTCCAGGTCACTGACCCTCTAGAATAGGCATCTTAGCTCGGCATGACAACTTGGTCAAGAAATAGATATCAGTATAATCAAACTCGATATTATGGCCTCGGATCACAAATTTCCCATCAATGGGATTCTAGGCCTTTATTAGGAACTACAGGAGGTCAGGTTGTGCTCACAGGCACGAAGTTAGGAAGAATTTGAGCAATCTGCATGCCCGCATTGCATTTCGGCACCGAGCATCAGAAAAAGCCGCTATTTCCTCGTTATCATGAGCACGTTCTTGCCAAATGAACGCCATTATACCCTGCATCATCAAAAAATCTCATTAGGGCCCTGTTCATAAAATTTTACACGTTCATTTATTAAAAAATTGTGTTGCGCGGCGTCAGCGCGACTGTTTTTAAAACAGTCGCGCTAATAATGGCGCCCTGTGTTATTTTTTACCGGGTCAGCACAGAAGCACATCACTTTTCTGCGCTGATCCGGAGGTGGTTAGTGTAAATATTTCCCGATCAGCGCAGACCCGATAGGGAAATCCGCACTGACCGAGAGCGGAATGAGCTTCAAAAAATCTGCCCAAACCACCACTTCCCACCGTTCAAATGCAGCAAAAACACTTCAAAATGGAGCGTAGGGAAAGATGAACCTACCTGGTGCAAGTTGCAGGATCTTCAGTGCTTGTACGGGGTGGAATTTGGTTCGTCAACCTCACAGCTCCAGAGCTCCAAATGGTAACAATGGTAAAACATTTTGGTTTACCCTCCTATTTATGGTAAAATTTTGGAAATTAAATATTATTTTAATCCATATGGGTTTTTAATAGTGGTTTTTTACCATATGCTTGGTTCCGACGTAGTTTTACTATGTTTTAATGCATGCTATCTATATCATTTTGAACAGGTTTACGCGTGCGATTTTCCTTGTGCAGATTATCATGTTGGTGGAGTTCCAATGGTCTTATACACACTTGGTTCTGAAACATCGGCTTTAAGCTATTTTTCGAAGTGAAATAAGAAAATATAGCCGAGTCTCCCTCTTGACTCGTCAAAAGCAAAGAGAGGCGGTCGTCTTTTAAAGCTCTTTTCTGACCGTTTAAAGTTAAAAACGATTGCTGGATTTTTGTCGTTTCGAATTCGTTAATGGTCCTGAAGCGACGTGGTTTTGATCACTTTTTTACTTTTTCGGGTCAAAGTCACTACTTACGAAAATTACTCCTCGGTCGTAATGGCTGGGTGGTTCTTTCGAGCATAGTTTTATACTTTTTCGGGCTTGAGAGACACAACTTTACGAAAAAGGACACCCCTGGAGTTTACTTTTCGCTATCTTTTCAGACTCTCTAAACATGAAAAGACGCCAAGTTTTTCCTTTGTCAGACTCATTAAAAATTTAATGACATCGAGTTTTGTCGTGATGACACCTCTCAAGCATATGCTATCCCCGTCAAGCTTTCCATCCAAAAATAACCGGGCTACTCGCTAGAAATGGTGGGGGAATAAAGGAATCATAATCATCGTCCTGTTGGCAGTATGTCGCTCTTGAACATGGCACTTGTTTGCATTCGTGTCTGGGTGGGGACATCTCATCTTGTTTCACACTTGCCTCCATGGGTTTGGGTTATCCTATTTGACCATTCATCTGCTCATCGTCTTGTCATTATGACCCCTTATCATTTGACATCAAATACTGCCAAATCCGCTGTCATGCCGCCGATATGTTCAACAGAAGTTGACCTCTGTAGAATACTCAACCTCCCTCTGATATCTCACACAAAACATGTTATCCCTCTCTTTCTCATGTCGATGATGTGGGAAACATTATGGCCCACCTTCGATCAAGATCACTTCCTGTCGACTTCAGCTCATTATCCAGGAAGATGACCTAGAGACTCCCTTTAGGCGCCTTAGAGCCTGCATTCCCCAATGGCAGGATCTTCGTGTTCGACGTGAGGTTTTCATCATTGGCCTCCGATCGAATGATTCTACGGGTGTTCAACATCGGCTCATTGATTCACACGCCATGGATTGTACCTATAGTACCTTGAGGACCATTGACATTATTGGCGGTACCTCTCGCGTCTGTTAACAGTTTTCATCATTGACTGGTAATCAAAAGATGTTCTCGCATGTTCGACTTCGACTCCTATATTCACATGCTTGAACATGTACTTTGTTCGGGTCGAGTTGGAGCGCAAGACCCCGGATCTTGTATATTGCGATCCGGGTTGCATTTAGTGGATTATTATCATCACTACATGACTCATTCTTTGGATGGCTGCGACCATGCCTGAGTCCATTCATTGATCCTCGTCGGATGGCTGCGTCCATACCTGGGATCTAGTTTTTATGTACTCTGTTATGGATGGCTACGCCCATCCCATGTACGTCATGTATTTGAGCTATCAGTTGTACTACGTGCAGGTTCCTCTTGGTGGTGTTCCAGTTTGGCCAGTTTCGTAAAGCATTTCATCCCTCCCACTCTCTCGAGCTTCATGCTTTAGGGGGCATCTGTTACACAGTAATTTGTCATTGTCTTCCTGTCAGTCTCCTTACTGTGTCATGAGACCAAATTCATCATGCTCATGCTCTCTAATGTGTCCAAGTGACCCACTTTGCGAAATTTTCCTCTATCATCGCGACTGTTTTAAAAATAAACACACTGATGAGCACTCCTAAACAGACTCAATGTGCTGCCAATGCGGAAGCACACGCCTTTCCCACGCTGGTCGAATTTCATATGATAGCGCACTGTTCTTTATGTCGGATCGCGTTGATATGACTTTCCTTGTTATTCAGTAGCGATGCCAACGCTCCAGTGCAATTATGCACCCACGATGATCCAGTTTGGGCGAGTTTGTTCTAACAGCCAGCCTTCCAGATGACTCCAGACCTAGTTGTTGGCCTTGTAAAGGTTTCCCTCCCTTCTCTGGCATGTTTGTTTCGTCATTTGAGCCACCTTCCTTGGAGATAAGCTCATCCTCACGCCATTCATGGAGACTCCTTCTCCTATTTAAGCCTCCACCATTGCCATGAGCTGCTAGTTTTGGAATTGATTGTGTTTAGAGCATTGCTGATACTATTGTAAGCTTGATAGGCAGCTGGTGTGATAAGTGTGCATTTGCTATAGTGCTTAAGGAAGGTTGTGAAGTGTTTCCATATAGTGTAAACTTGTGTGAGAGAGAGAGTTATCCTGGGATATCTACTTTCAAGGGTGAATTCTTGAAGGACTTCCTAGCTGGACCCAACCAAAGGAGGATTTGACATCAGAACTTGGTTGTATTCTCTTTTGTTTTGTTAATAAGATAAATGACTATCATTATGGTTCCACTCATTTGTCTTTGATTATGATGTTTGAGTTGTATCTTTTCTGACCGGTACATAGTTGCATTTCCCGGATTTTATGCTTGTATTTCTCTTTTCCTTTGCTTGTGTAGGTGTATGTTCATGGAGATTGTGAGGATTGCAACCAGCTGAAGTGAAAGAACGGAAGCGACCATCCTTCTACGAATATAAGCGTTGGATTCGAGGTAGGCTCTCATCTTTGCCTTTATTTTGCAATTAGCAACCTGCGTGTTAGCGTGCTTTATTGTTGCTAGACCTCAGTTAGGCTAGAGGGATCGCCTTTGTCCACAGAGGGGATTTACCTACACAACACCAAGCCGTAGGAGCTTGCTTGAGACCATATAGAGCCTTCTTTAATCTACAGACGTATTCTTCTTTGTCAGAGAGAAGAAAACCTTCGAGTTGTTTAATGTAAACTTCTTCCTCAGATTCACCATTTAGAAAAGCTAACTTAACATCCATTTGGTAGACCTTGATTTTCTAGAGCAAGCATAAGTGAAAAACATCCTGATAGCTTCCATTTTGGAAATGGGAGCAAACCATTTCTTCAAAATTGATTCCTTCAACCTGTGCATATCCTTTGTAGACTAATCTTTCCTTGTTCCTGGTAACTTGTAATCCTTCAACTGTTTTGCTCCCCTTGAACCTGTAATAAAACTGCCATCTTGTTCAAGCTACCTTCCTATCAATCATAGACTTGTGTCGTATACTACTGCATACACTCCTCCTCTACAAACATTAAGGAGTCAAGAAGCCAGATTATTCAAAATAGTGAGTTACCTAATGGTCCATCTTGACTTGAGTCATTATCTGAAGCAACCGCTAATTCCTCATGACCTTTTGCTTTTACAAATCCTGAAAGCATAACTTCTGAAACCTTGTTATCTGCTTTGTCTTCCTATACCTATTTCCTTTTCCAAGCCTTCTTATTCTTGAAATCTCAAGCCATGTGCCCATAGTTATGACAGTTGAAGCATTCAATGTTGTCCATAGGTGATTCCATCTGATATTTGCAACCGCAAGCACTATGGCCATAGTTATGTCATTTGAAACATTCAATGTTTGGCCCATCTAACATGTTTTCTCTTCTGAAAAAATCTTCATGGAACCTGTCTTGTGATCCTGCAAACTTTCTTCTAGGGTTTTGCAGATAATGATTGTACCTTTCAAAAACTTCACAATCCCTACCCATATGTCCATAGTTAGCACATAGAAAATGATAACCATTAAATAAACAAACATACTTGGAATATTTCTCATTCTTCTTTGGAGGGAGTGTTGAATTTTGTTGTGGTCCTTTGTTCTTGATTGATTAGTCTTGTTCTCTAGAGTTGCGACATTATTCTTTGGCTTTTCACTTATATAAACTTCCTTCTTAGAATCATCCTACGAAGATGTGGAGCTTGTACCTTCATCAACTGGAGCCTTACCATCTTTAATTTCCTTCATTTTTTCTTCTTCATCTATCTTATCTTGTATTTTCTTTTTTCTATCCCTTGAGTTTGCTGATCTCATCAGAGGTTGTATCAAGTTATTCTTGATTTTGAGCAAGATCTTCTTGAAACCATCTTTTTAAGATCTTCCTTCTTTTTTCTGCCTCCTCAACCTGTAGCTTCAAAAGAGTGGTCTTCTCTAATTCTTGTTGAGAACATATATTTGTTCCTTCTATTTCTCATTTTCAATCCTGAGCCTTATTTATACTAAATATGTTTCTAGTTCCTTTTTCTTTTGGTCAACATCGGATATGGATCTTTGATCATATTCCTTCCTTTCAATTTTCTCTTCCTGCATCTATTGTGTGATCCTGCTAATGTTTGCAAATGGTGTGTCGAGTTCTTGTTGCTTCTGTTGGACTTCTCTCTTGAGGGATCATGTTGTTGTACTCTTGATTTCTTCCAATTGATTTCTAAGACTACTAATCATCTTCTCAGACTCTTAATTTTCTTTGATGAGTTCTTTTGATGTCTTCAATTCTGCTTCCGAAAGTCTTGTCTTTTCCTTTTGACTTTTGAGTTCCTTTATCACCTTGATCACTTGATTTTGAAACTCTGTTTTACTCATTTCTCCCATTTCTTCATCATAATTAGAAGGACCCAAATTTTCAATAACATCTTGACATGATTACTTTGTTGAATAGAGATTATGAATCTTTTCCCAAAGAGCTTTAGTTGTTGAACATTATCTAACTTTTGTTTTCACAGAATTAGGCAAAACATTCAAAATTACATTCATGGCCTTTGAATTGTACCTTTTATCTTTGTCGATAGATGTGTCTCTAGAAACAATTGATTCCCATAATCCATGTGCCTGAAAATGTACTTCCATCCTAGATTCCCATATCAAGAAATTATCAGCATCAAAATCAGGGGTTGGTACACAATACTCACTTTCTTTAGGTTTTGTTGTACCTGTACCTTCCTTTGAAATCCTTGTAACCTACTTCTTTGAATTTCTCATGTCTGTGCTTTGAAAACTGACTTCCAGTGATTAAGATGTTACTGAAGGAACCAAGCTCTAATACCAATTGCTAGAAATACTGAGAGGGGGGGTGAAGCAGTATTCCTTAGCAATTAGAACTTTTAAATATTTTCAAACCATTAGTTAATTTTCAATTATTATTAATGTTTATGTAGTAATAACAGTAAATAAAAGAACATAGTAGGCACAATAATTTTAGGTGGAAAACCCCCTCTGGGTCAAAAACCACAGAATGCTTTTCTAATAAATTTTTTAATCTTCAACCTCAACTGAAATGAAAGAAACAAATTCCTAGAATTCTAGAAAATCATTCTTCTCTAGGTCCCACTAGAAGGACGCCCCAATGCCCTAGTTTATCACTAGTCAACTGAATGGATGCTCCAACATCCTAGACCAACCTACCACCTTGAAGTGTTCATAAGCTCCAACCCGCAGGCAACTTCATGCACCAGCCTAGCACCTCCCTACCACCTTATAATGACTGTAATGAGATAAGAGTGTGGATTCACATACCAAGGACAACGATCCATGATACAATATGATTTACAATCATTTTGATTGAATACCCAATCACATTATGAATTGCAACCCAACCATGAAATCATCCAAACAGAGACTCCTATACCTCCCAATAATGCATTTTCGACTCTAGATAGATTGACTCTTTTACAATAATGACTCTTCCAATCATGACACTTTTACAAGTGACTCTCTTACAAATTTACAATGATGACTCTTGGCCTTTACACTTATTTACAATATATGGATCATTGTCACGTCTTCAAAGGATGTCCCGCTGCAATCTTCCTTTGATTTGATACTTCCGTTATTGAGTTTTTGCTTGAAGTTGTACTTGAATCTTCTTCTACCTGCATGCAAAATTTTCCCAGCGAAACCAATCCTAAAACAAAACAAAATACCCTTCAACTTACCTCTTCTTGCAAAACACATGTAAGTGCATAATAATGAATAAATTAAAATTAAAATTACACTAAATACCTGAAGTGTGCTTGTCACTTCTTTTGTTGAATTGTTGCAGTAGTAGACAAAAACCCCCACTCTTGATATAGGCATGGACTCTATGCAACACTATATGCATAACTGACCTAAAGATATATACAATAGAAATTTATGAGAGACCCTAGACTTGTGATGGACCAAGTTGTAAGTACAACAATAGAGACCATTCTATCAACTATGAAAATACAAGTAACATGAACTTACAACATCATATAGATTTAGCAGACTTGGTGTAGCATCAAGAATATTTAGCATCAAATGTGTAGTATCAAGAATAGGATATCTGAAATGTGGTATCAAAACTAACCGTGACATATAGAGATATAGAGATATAGCCGAGACCTTGTATGTACTTATCTTGTCCTGAAAGAATATATGTCAGAGATGATACTCATATTGTGAATGTAAAAACTAATCATATATACCTTGTATTAAGAGAATTACCCTTAATGTTGATGTGTGGTCCTTACTGCAGTGATCCTTGAATGCATGCTTTTTCTTCCCTTCTAGGATCTTAATATTGAATCTGTTACATCTATGTAATTTCACATCATCAGGGTCTGAAATTTCATCCTCTGGTAGCCCTCTAAGTCCTCTTTCCAACCCCATAGGTCTGATCAAGATTTGATTCTTCAAGAAAGAGTTATGCCCAATATCCCACGCTGACCTGATTATAGACTAGTTCATTAGAGATAACTTGTACGAAGTACCACATGTCACTTTTGCAACCTTCGGCCCTGAAAAAGATTCTCAACAAACTACATTATGTCCTATTTCTGTGAATATTTACAAAATTTGAATCCAATTCTTAGAGAGAAAGTTATGACGATTTTCCCAATGTCACCTGTTTGACATGGAATTACGGAGCCTGCAAAAACCCTAACTTCCTTGTTACACTAAAATTTGTCACCATGACTATCTGCAGTTAATATGGCTCCATCAATAGTCATATTATCCTCCTTGTCAAGCCTCATACCTCTGCTCTTCATGTCAAACTTCAAAAAGAGAGAAAGTCACTTAAAAACATGTTTATCTCTGGGTACGCAGGTTCTCTCTACCTTGCCTGCGTGTACGCACTCCAAACACACTGTACCTGCGTACTTGTACGCTCTGTAAGCCAAAGTATGGGTGCGTACCCCTGTAAAGGTCAAAAGGCGCGAGTTTCATCTTTAAAAAGTTACTTGTGGTCACTTCTAGAGCCCTAGAAGAGTGTTTGATGTGTATTGAGCGCCTCCAGATGGTTCATGCATCCCTATGATAGAGGAACTTATCCCATCAAGAGAGGAGCTACCCCATCCAAAAGAGGGAGTATCCCATTGATGTTGGAACTGAATAACTTCCTCTAGAATACTATAAATACAGGCATTGGGCCAGAGGAGGGGAGGTTGAAAGCTGAACATTCCAAAGGGTAAATGCTGCTGGAATTAGGACTTCCATTGTTGACTTGTGAGGAGAGATCACTATCCTTTCCTGTTGCCATATTGGGAGTGGGTGAGCTTGTCAAAGTAGAGGAAATCTCTTGTTGGACCCTGGGAGGAGCTTGCACAACACCAAGGCTCAGGTTGTAATGGTTCCTTTTTTGTTTCCTTAATACAAATAAGTCCATTCTTCTCAATGATTTGTTGTTAATGAATTATTTCATGTACTCCTTGGTCTATGTGATGAATATGCTTTGTTTATGAATTATTCAGGTGTTATGTAATCGTTTGCTTTGTTAGTGTATGCAGGTCTTAAAGTGAAGGAGGAGCTCATCTGGATCAGCAAGGCTGGACTGCTACAACAAGCGTTGGACCTAAGGTAAGATTGGAAAGCACTTGATCTCTCATAGAATAATGTGTGTTTAGAGAAGGATTGTTCTTGTTTGGTTTGTTTGTCACTAGAGAGTCTTAGACTCCTAGGGAGGTTAGGTTTGTCCGCAAACATAACTCTTTCCGCATGACAGCAACATTATAGGTTTGAATTACAAGAGAGTGAGTTTCAGTGTCAAGTTACTAGAAGAGAATATATTTTGTGTTTACCTCATTGACCTTGGAAGGATTTGTCTTTCTCAAAGGAGGATTTATTGAGAAACTAGATTAGGGTTTCTACATCAGCTATAGGGTTAAATATGCAGGTCAAAGTTGTAAGGCCAAAACTGGGATTCGAAGGTGTAGTTGGAAGACAGTTGAAGCATGATAAATCTTAGTTGATATGATCTACTTGAAAGGATTTCTTGAAGGTTTGACTTGGTACTTGGAGGAGGAATTAGTCTAGGGTTTGGGTCTTTGTTGTTTCATTTGAAGCAGATTCTATAAAAAGAAAAGATTTTTTCTGGGTTTTCCCCTTGGCAGGTTTTTTTCCCTGGCTTGGAGCCTAATATCTATGTCGATTAACTTTATTTTTTTTATCTTGATATTTTTTTGATGAAATATCGAATAAAGAAACACAAGAAGATAAATAATATTCACAAGTAAGTATTAAGGAATAATTAAAATTTGAACTAACAACTGCCACATTGCAATTTCGAACATGGTATCAGAGAAAAGGTGAACAAGAGAAGGTAGTTGGAATATCATCTTATAGACACCAGAAGGTTTTTCTAAGGGGAATAATTTGCAAAAGGACACAATGAAAGAAGAAGAAGACCTATTGATTTAGAAGAAGAGGACTAGACTAAGCTCTCATCAAAGGAAGTTCTAAAGAGGAAGATTTCAAGAAGGTTATTGATCTCTCTTGGAAGGATATCTATTCAAAGGCTCATTGGAAGACATCCTTGAAGGAAACAAAAAGGAATTTTGGTATCATTCATCACTCCTTGAAGTTATTGTTGAAGGCATCCTAGAAGACATATTTTTAGGGAATCATTGAAGTCTCTTTGAAGATCTTGAAATCCTCGAGATAGTTGGAGACATCATAAGAGAAGGTAAGAATCTTAATTAATAAGTATCATATTGTTTCTCTATGTCTGAATTTAAAGGTCATATGGGTTTTCTTTAAAGGAAAGCAATAATTTCATAGCATGGAAGAAAAGGACTGACTAGGAACTTACAAACCATGAAGTAATGGAATATGCCCTTGATGAAGTTAATGAATCTAACAAAGACAAGACCCAAGAGCTAACAAAATACAAGAAAGGGGAAGTAAGGGCACAAAGGATCATTTTTGAATCCATTAGAGCTATGTATAACAAGCTAGTAAATTTTTACTCTATAGGTACATCAAGTTAAAAGATGCCTTTGAGAAATAAAATATATACACTAAAGAAATTAAAGGATGAGGATATGGCCTCCTTTCTAATGAAGATTTATCAAATAAGAGATTAGTCACAAGGGCTTGGGTAGACAATTTCTGATTTTGAAATGATCATATATGTACTGAATGCTTTGCCACCTAAATGGAGTAGTTTTGAAACGAGTATATACTCTAACAAAGACTCAACTCCCTTTTATGAGTTTTGGAATCAATGTATCCTAGAAGAAACTAGAATCAAGGAAAAATATGATATCAAATCTAATGAATAGTCTTAATCCTTTATTGCTAGGACCAAGAAGCAAAAAGAAGAGAAAGTTTGGAAAGACTAATAAGAAAGCCTATATGACAAATATTAAATGCTTTGGATGAAATGGATTTGGAAACTTTAGGCGGGGCTATCCAAACAATCATAACAACAAAATAAAGGAAAAAGATTAGGTCGCACAATTGAAGAAATGGGAGAATCTAAGAAGAAGTCAAAGAAGAAGATGTCAAGGATCTTTATTATTGAAGAAGGAATCCTCTCTTTTAGGTTCTTTATGAAGTTGGTCTTTCCATTAGAATGGCATGCATTATTGTTTACTCTAAACGAATCTTTATTTTGTATGGCATCATAGATAAAAGCATGTGATAATAGATGATCTAGAGGCTACTCAATTGAGTTTCTTTGTAGGAATCTGTTGATGGTGCTAGAAGTCCATCAACCAATGGGATCTCCCCAATGCAGAGTCCCAATTAGATGTCACGCTATCTGGTGTAGGAGTCACATCCGGTATAAAGGCTCGATTCCCAAATCCTCAATTATATGTCTTGGCCTAGCTGTCAGCACAAGAGAGTGATGCAATGGTATTTTCGAACAATAAGGTGAGTGTGTCTAGTGAGTGTGTAGCACAACTGTGCCTAGGTTCCCTTACTGCAAAAGGGGGGAGAAACGTGAGCCTCTAAGTGAGATGTAATAGTACCACCCAGGAAGAGACACACATGAACCAGAAAGGCTTGTCCAAGATCCAGCAAAATAGTCCACAACGAATGTGACAATCGTTACAACTAATGAACAAAGGAATATTTATCTACCATCCAACGAAATAGTCCACCGTGGATGCGACAATCAATATAACTAGTGAGTAAGGAAAGGCCTATATAGTATCTTACGGAATAGTCCACAAGGATGAGACAACAGTGAAAACCATTACAACACATTCCCAACAAGATAAGCACTAAAACAACTGAAATAGTTCAACTATCTTAGTACGTGTGAAAACAAACATGAAATATAAATTATCACCAATTAGTCTTACAAAAATCCATAAGTCATGCATGGAAATTTGTTGCCCTGAAAAGGATTTTGTAATTAAGAAAAAGTTCTACGACACATATTTACATTGTACATCACTAGCCCCAGTAGTGGAACATTGGAGCCACTCCTTGCTCCTCAAAGAATTGACATAACTCTATGCTTTGCGGGAGGAGCCAAGGTGAAAAGTCATTTGCTCATACAATGAGGGGGTATATATAAACAAGGGGTTATGCTTGACCCTTGTGACTCTTTGACTACCTTCATGGTTGTTAAACTTCCTATGACTTTTCAAATGACATGACTCTTCATATTCATGTGTGTCCATTGGACTTCCACTTTACATTACATTTGATTTACAATATACATGGCTCATAATAGTGATGTGGCCCTTGACAGCTCATGACATGACTTGAAATGACACTGATGACATGGACTGGCTTGTTGAGGTGGCAATGTCAAGTCATTGTTGCTACTGAGTGATAGATGTGTTCTTGGGTCTTGTCTCTCTTCTCGTCTGCATAGCTTGATGATGCGGGGTCTTCACTAATATTTGGTCTGGAGGTGGTTGCAAACTTGTGTCCTTTTCTTAATCTCGATAGGTTCATCTATCAGTTCAGCTACAAGTGAGTCTCTAGGCATGCTTCCCTCCTACTTTTCCTTCTTCATCATTTAACCATGACTTTAGAGTGTACCTGCTCCTATAATTCACTCATGACAGGAGGAAATCAATTCAAAAACTCCCTACTCTAAGATGGTGCATTATCATTCATGGAATGAACTTGGGACAAGTCACAGGATGGGAGATAGGGTTTAGTGACTATGCATTGTGCAATTCTAGTTGGCAAGGAGAGAGATTGATCACTGAGACTACGCAAAGCAAAACTCAAGCCTGACTGAGGAATTTTTTAGCACAATCCTTAGTGAGGAAGAAAATTGCGCAGTGGCCACTAGGAGACATGATTGCGGAGTCCAAGTCAATAGTTGGTGGTGTAAGGTGAGGCCAAGGGAGGTAATTTCTATGCAGTTTTCAGAGACAAGGATGACTCGACAACAGAGAGGCCTTGAAGCCAAAACTTTGCATTTCTTGATGACAATGAACTCTGGTTGAGGGAGGACATTGGGGGAACCCTATGCACAGTTTCAGAGGCCAAGGGAGGTTTGGATCTCTGTGGACTATGGGATTCCAACATGCAATGGAAATTCTTGAGGGCTGAAAGTGCGAAATCCACAATTCGATCTACACTGGAAGGAACTGTTATGCAATTATGGGAGTCAAGGAAGGTTGTTGAGCTTTGGAATTGCACAGTGCAACTACCCTAGAGGGCAGTGACTATGCACTCTGTAGTTCCAATCAGCAAGGTCACATCATTGAGGGCTGAGACTTTGTAGTGTGTAGCTCAGTCGGGGCTTGGTGAAGCTGAGCTGCCCGGTTGGGAAGATCTCTGAAAATGTCTAAGTATGAGGAAAAATTTGGACTTGTGATGAACCAAAACTGTGATCACACACTTAGCATACCTCAATGACACGACAACATAGATCACCATGACAAAAAACAAAGAATTACCCTATGAGTGACTATCTCATGACAAGAAATGACAAGTACAATGCTTGGTATAGACTTTAGGATGACCGTGACGACACTTGTGCGAGAACGCTTAAGACTTTGTGTATGAGTGCGACAAGTGTTTACATGGCTAGGAAAACTTGTATACATAAAGAAGAACCTTTGAGATCACTAGAAAATGTTCGCAAACATGACATAACAACCAAACATGCCAAAATATGACAATTGATCCAACAAGCGAAAGGGAGCAAGATACTTAGAAGAAACACATGGAATCACTTTTAGTGTTTGTAACCATCCATGCCATGGAAGACATAATGATATTACAACGATAAGAAATCCTTATTTCTACACTAAGAGGTGTATTTCAAAAATATGTGCTTTGTTTTCCATACCTACCCTCCAAAGGGTTATGTATCAGATGGAGTCTTCGTGTGGTCCTGATCTTCTATCATACCTTGGGTTCCTTGGTCTTCTTACCTGATAACCATCTTTTCTCCTCAGCTCCTTGAGTGTCATCTAGCCTGTCGTCCTTCTTCATCACCTTATTCATCATCTTGCCATATCCTAATAGAATTCATGTATCTATAATCCACTCATGACAAGACGACATCAGTCTAATAAGCCCCTAGTCTAAGATGTTGCACTTAAATTCATAAACTAGGCTGGGGCTGAGTGACAGGCCAGGGAAGAAGGCCCAGTGACTGCGTAATTGTGCAGTTCAAGTAGCTGAGGGTCAAGCTTGATCACTGAGACTGTGTAGTGTGAAACTTAGACGAGGTTGATGGAAATTTCTGCACAGTCCTCACTGAGGGAAAGAACTGCGTAGAGGCCATTGAGAGATAAAATTGTGCAGTTTAAGTAGGCAGTGGTTGCTGCGAGATAAGGCCTTGGGAGGATAAATCTGTGCATTTTCTGGAGACAGTGGGTTCCCGCTGAGGGAAGCACACTATAGGAAGCATCTTCACATTTTTGGATGCCAAGGGAGGATGGGATTCTATGCATTGCACAGTTATAGCAGGTAAGGAAAAGGCTTGAGGGTTGCAAATGCGAAGTGCGTAGTTTAGAAAGGTTGGATGAGGCTAGGTTGTTAGGAAATCTCTAGAATTTGGCTAAGTATGGGTTTAGTGGAACCGATGTGAGAAATGATAGGACCTTACTATGATCACACACTTGAACACTTAGTGATATAACATAGACCATCCATAACATATGAAAACATACTTCGCTTAATGCAACAACCTTTGTGGCAACTTATGATAAGTGTGGCTCCGATAATAGACTCTGTGAGGATAAAGGAGACACTTGTGCAATAATGTGTGAAACTTTGGAAATGAGTGCGAAACATATCTATATGATGAGAACAAACTATTTTCACAAATATTTCCCCTTGAATAAAAACAAACTTCCCTTTGTATGACAAGTGATAATCCCCAAGCCCGAAGATGACAGATGCTATATAAATATAAAAGTGTGAATGTCTCTTAAGATCGAAGAAGGGAGCTTGAAATCATCATCTTACCAACAAGTGACTAAGGAATGATCGATCATAGGAATTATAATAGGCTCCAAAATTTGAGTGTAGGCCAAAATTTTGGAGGGTGTTACAGGTGCTACAACACTTGGCAACGCACTGGTTGAATTGCCACTTCTTTGTCTTGGTTAATTTATTTTGTGAAGGGCATTGGTCCTTCATGGAGTACTGATTCATCATGTAGAATACTTTGGCTTCCCCACTTACCCCATGGGAAGACATGGTCCCCCATGTACCTTCTCAGTTCAACACAACATAAGATTCAACATAACCACAATGTTTCGGATTGAGAAGGGTAGTTTAGCTCACGAGCTTAAGATTTCCAAAGTATAGTTTTTCATTTCTGGTGTTTCTTCGCTGCCAACAGGCCTCAATGGTACCCTAGCGGAGTCACTCAAGAACACAAACATTTCTCCATTGCCAACGAGCCTAGACTATACCCTGGTGGAGTTCCTTGCTTCACCTCTCTGTGCATGCAACATTTCTCTTCTTTCGCCTTTATTTATTTATTAAAGAGAATTGTGCATTAGCAATTATTTATTTTGGGGCGTAAGAGGGACCTTGACTTATTGAGAGTAGAATAGGATTTTCCTTCAGAGAAGCATACAAAGACCTTCAATTTAGGCTTGCTCGTTTATATTTCTCCCCTTCTCTGTTTCTACTAGTTGGATTAGCTTGAGAAAAAAAGAGTAGAAATAACTGAGTATATGCATGAGGCTTTGGGATTAGACATGGGTTCATGGTTGGACCATAGTTCTCCTTGCGGACAAATTGTATTTTCCATAAGAACTTCATCGGCCAAAAGGTACAACCAATTACAAGGAAGATGAACACAAGACTAGCCAAATGTTGAAGTGTTACAAGACTCTTTATACTTCGGCCACACACATACTAGGAAGAAAAAACAAGTCTAGGAACAACACTTATTCGTGTGTAGAAAGAAAAAGAAAACTCAAAAAGATGAAAAGAGATAAATACACAACAAGGAAACAAAACTAGAAGACAAGAAAATGAAATGGCTAAAGAAAGCATGATGTAGAATCAGAATAAGGAAACGAGGAAAAACTACGGAAAACAAGTGCAGAATGAGTGCAAGAAAGGAAAAGCTAATGATGAAGATAATCCTACTCCTAACCTAACAACTAGAAAGTTGGGGTTACCTGTAATGAAATTTCCAGTGAAGCCACTGTATTCATTCCCGACTTGCATCCAAAAAGATAAGATCGATTAAAATAGATAAACAATGATGTGCAACATAAGATACAACAACTTGAAAAACATGCAAAAGAAAAGGAAGGTCTTGCCTGTGGGTGGAAAGATGTGTCACACCTATTACTTTCATCCAATCCACATGCTTACCTTTTCGATGAATAACATTTTTCAGCAAACCGTGGAAGCTTCTTACGGATACGTCTTCATCTACACTGAGCTCCTTAACAAGCATGAGAAAATATTGAAACTTGCTGTTTGTTATAGAGCTTGCTAGGTAAGATTGTTATAGCCATTCAACAATCGGATCGTAAAATTCACGATGACATTCTTGAAAACCCCATGACCTTTGAAAAGATGAAATATTTATTCGAGAAGAGGGATCATGATGGGAATCTTGTAAGGGAAAATAGATCTGATCATTCTCAGTAGTCATGCCAAGACAGTGAGGACCTGCCATAACCATCAACAAAGGCTGAAGTGCCTCACCTGCTTGACAAAAATATGAGTAGAGAGATGTTGAACAATGAAGATCGAAGAGTGTGAAATGACTGTCATTTCTTGTGCTGATGGGAAAATGATAAGCTGAATGATAGTCACTAAATACGGAGAATTGGCCAGACGAGTTGTTTGAAGCATCATATTCCCAATTTTCAATTAATAAAGAAAAATCAATTTGAACAATCTTGCAAATGCTCTGAACAATCAAACAAAGTTCCTTGTGATCTTGATATGATAGATTACCTTCCTGCAACTGGTGACCAATTGTGCAAGAATCATAGTCATCAAAAGATTTTAAAAAGGATGCTAGCACCACAAATTCATGAGACTGGTTGAGGCATGGTCAATGGAGAAGAACTTGATTCGTGTGACAACTTGCGCATTCATTGTTACTCAAGGAGATTTCTAGTGTGATGAGAGGACAAATTTGCAATATAATATTCACAAGAAGACCGAGGAGATGACCATTAAGGGATAAATTTGATAAGTATGATTCTTGCGGGAAAACATAATCCTTGAGATGATCAACTTCATAATTCCATGACTTTACGAGAGACGAACATTCCTGATCGGAGTTTGATGTGAGATATTTTCATGAAAACGAATGAAATATAATAGATTCTTGAACCCAATCAGAATTAAAATATCAAAAACTCAAAAGGCTACACCTGGAATACCAAACATTTTCCACGCGAAAATACACATCGAGTGAAACCTTGTAGATAGACGGATTGTGTGAGAGAAACCAAATCTGATTTACTTCGGGGGTTTGTGGTGAAGTAAAATTCTAAGTGTGGACACAAACAATTCCTCTAGCTCGATAGCGGGTCTATCCATGATCTGAAAATGGAATGTACTTGTTTAAGGGTGCAAGGTATCCATTTTCCATAATTTCAAATGTGAGTTATACACTCCAAGTGACCTCTAAAAAGGTGAAAACTTTGTATTTATTATACAGAGATAGACTGTAGGGGCATTCACCGGACATGTCACCTCTAAAGAGAGGATGAGTTCCAGAGGCTACCTGGCCCTCTATAGGCTCTGCCTAAAGAAATAACAAAGTTAACACTTAGAAGCCTTTGACATACACATACTTGAAGTTTGATGTCTTGCAGAATAAGACAAATAACTTTCTGCAGCTGAATAGGTGATTATGTGTGTATGCAAGTTATGTATATTTTCTGTTTAACACTTTATATCAGTTTTGTTTTAGCATATCATCTCAGCAAATAAAGACATCAAAATGATTTATAGGCAGTTCACCCCTTCTGGCTACATCTGCTAGACCAATCTTTCTAACTAGGCGTCCTCTTGTATTAAAAATGCTACAAAGGCTAATACAAGAATATGAGTGTCTCAAAAGACATATCTGACTGTAAATATAGAATCAGAATATAGGAATTAGCTAAACATGCTCTTTCCCAAGCACTAAACAGTGAAATTGTACCTTATATAGTACTTTCCCCAATTGGCCCTAATGGCTCTTTAAACTTGCATGGAGAATTTCGAGGTGAAGATGACCTCAATTGGTTCTGAAACCTCTACCATTAGACTTAGAAGGTCAAAAATAGCAGGCATAGGCTTTTGAATCACCAAAAATGGATGAACATAGCCCCCAAACAGCTCAAGCACTGAAATGGCCCTAGTGGCCCTGAAAGCTTCCCTGAAGCTAAATGGTGAGAAGAATGCCTCAATAGGAAAAACGAGCTGTAGAAATGGATTCAGAATGCTAAAAACCTTCAGGAATGACCTTTGTTCCACATTCAATGGCTGTACACATCCCAATGCAGCTTCCAAACTGATTTGGCCCTGGTGGCTCCTGGAACTTCCATGAAGCAAAAACACCTGCAAATGACCTCAGATGGCTGTGAAACCTGTGCCAATGGCTTCAGAAGGTTGAAGAGACCCAAAATCAAAAAACAAATTGTCCAAAACGGATTTTCCTAGCCAAAGTTATGGCCATTTACTCCCAACTGCCAGTTGGTCCTAAAAAAATTCCAGCTAACTTTAGTTAGAGTCCAGATAGGCCCGCCAAATATGGCGGCCGCCAATTTTTGCGCTCCGCCAATTCCGCCGCTAACTTACCGCCGATTATCTGTTTGTCATAACTGTGCATGTGAACGAGATTTAATTGAACATCAGTATATCTCAGATTTTGTGCCGACGGTTAAGGGTTAGGCCCACGGTTTTGCGCTGCGGACATATGTGATGGGGGCTGGCTCCCTTTAGGCCCCACCCAAACGAAATATAACCTTTTAATATTGTCAACTCCACCAATAAATCAAGTCATATCCCATTGGTGCACTGGTAACGCATTGTAATGTGGTTTGAGTGGTCGTGGGTTCAAACCTCAACTCGACCAAAATTTT
Source organism: Pinus taeda (assembly GCA_000404065.3). Lineage (NCBI taxonomy): Eukaryota > Viridiplantae > Streptophyta > Pinopsida > Pinales > Pinaceae > Pinus > Pinus taeda. Next base: position 21,212 of record APFE030813400.1, on the reverse strand, counting down.
GAACTTATGCACCCAATAATTGCTGAGGTCACCTTGGGCCACGTGGCGGCCTCCGGGCCTACCACGTGGCAACCTGTGATTGGCTGCTCAAATGGAATATTCCAAAGAATATTCTATGGAATATTTTTTTTAATATATTTTTTTTTGAAAAATATTCAAAAATTAAGAGTTATTGGGTGATTTTGTTTTTGGCATAACGTTCTCATACAGTGA